>JAHRHZ010000017.1:11149929-11208231 GCA_024137785.1 Ginglymostoma cirratum | reverse complement strand
CTGCTCCTATGATGCTGCTTGACCTGCTGTGTTCATCCAGCCCCAAGCATATCTACAAAGGCCATTTTTGCATTGTGGTTAATCACTCTGTAAAACTAGGGAACTACCATTTTGAAATCACCGTAGTGATATAACCTCACAAAATAGTGAGTCTATTAGCTTTTGAAGTTTACCTGACCGTTATTTTTCATGATCTCTTCAATTCCATGGAGCCTCTGTAATGATTTCCTCTAATGGACTAAGCCCTTGACCTTGGTTTGTTGGTTTCACACTTCATTGAAATGCCTTGATTGTTGATGTGTGGACAGTTGTTATGTGGAAATTGTAAGTTTCTAAAGAAAAAGACAGGGGCCCAAACTTCCCATGCCAAGTTCCAAGAATGCTAATGGATAATTTTCCAACTTCTAGCTTCTTCGTGGTACTTTCACCTGCTGGCAGCTCTTAATGAAAACTTGGCTGTAAAGTACACAAGATTTGTTCATCTATTACTCAGTAGATCATGTGCATATGTGCATACAGCCAGATTTCCAAAACATACTTCCGGTGAACAAGAATCACAAATGTACTGAAGTGCAAAATATCCTAAAGTATTGATTGTGAGAAATATAATTTCAAAAGTGGCAAGTAAACCAAAGCAACAAATTGTGACACATCTGTGGTGTAATTTTTTCATGCTTATAAAAACAGTTAATTAAATATTTTTGAATCTTAAAGAATGTGCCTGTTTAGTGTCCATGTGTCAAAGGAGTTGCTGAACTGCAGTGACACAGTAGGGGGTGCATTCAGGTCAAGGTGATGGCTCAGAGAGAAAACCCAATAAAATACTGGTATTATTTGGAAATGGACATACTGGTCATACTGGAGCTCCATTTTCAAGTATGCAAAATGAGTTAGGCCAGTATAACTGGGTCTCCTGCATGCTTTGGGAAAGGCCCTGGGAACTATGAGCAATCTCAAACTATAAGAGGCCTTAATTGGTCTTTTTCCCAGAAATAGAATCCTGGGGTGGGGGCAATGTGTTTAAAGTCCCATGTCCCAACAGATGCCAGCCAATTAATGGCTGCCAATTTTTACAAGCAGCAGTGCCAAAGGGAAGGTGGGTGACTGCTGCAGAAAATGCAGTCACAGGAGGCCCAGGATCACACAGTGGCCCAGGCCACAGGTACAGAATGGCAAAATCATTCTGGATTCTAAAGAAGAGTCATATTAAACTCAAAACTTTAATTCTGTTTCTCTCTCACAAATGCTGCCAGACCTGTTGAGTTTCTCCTGCATTTTCTATATTTGTTTCGGCTTTTAATTGTGCTTTTCTCCAGGACTGCCTTTGTTAAAAATAACTCATGGCAATTGTAGAAAACATGGCATTCCTCTTTAAAGGCAAAAACCCTTTTAAAGTTCAAATAATGGTCAGGATAAATGTATACATGTATTATTTTCATATATTTCTCCTCTGTTTGACGAGTGTGTATGAGAATTCTTAGCCTGTTCAGTTGTGCTCCATTTCTCTGTTTCATACCCTGTGTGAGCTTAAGCTTTTATTCCCAGTTATCCTTAGAAACTTTTATCTTTAATCATACGAGAAGAAGTTAAGGATGGGGGAATCAGATAATCAGTCATTAGGAGACTATGAAAACTTTCTGTGTTGAAGACATTATCAAAATAAAATTAATGCAGTTTAGAATTGGCTGGTCATACAAATAACATAAAGTAGATGAAGAAAATTGCAAAGTGCACAGGGAAGTTATTTATTTACGTGTTTGCAGTAGTCTGTAGCATACTTGGGCACTAAATTGTACTGTAATTTTCACCCATGAATAAACCATGTGAGAATGGTTCGAAAGTGCAAACTGTTCTTGTTCCCCAAGCAAAATCAATTTTTGCTCCAAAATACAACAAATTGAGTGTCCTTCATAAACTCAGAGAACATAAATGAAAACATCCACATGTCATTTCTTCTCATCCTGTTGGCCTAACCAGTGCAAACTGTGCCATTTCAGACCATAGTGCAAGTAACTAATGCATCCATTATTTCTGCGGCCACTTCCTTAAGTACTCTGGGGATTTATCAGCATTCAATCACATCAATTTGTTCAACACCTTTTCTCTACTAATATAGATTTGCTTCAGTTTCTCTCTCTCACTAAACCCTGTGTTTGCCATCATTTCTGTTACATTTGTGAAGATAGAAGCAAAGTATGAATTTAGTTCATCAACCATTTCTTTGTTTCCCCATTATAAATTCAACTGTTGCTGACTGTAAGAAACCTACATTAGTTTTCACCAATCTTTTTCAGTTCTGATCACCTCACCACAGGAAGAATGTGATAGCATTAGATGGGGTACAGAGGACTCTTTTCAGGTTGTTGCCTGGGATGAAGCAATTGACCTGTAAGGAGAAACAAGATAGGCTTGGGTTGTTTCCTCTAGAGCAGAATAGACTGAGGGGGGTCATGATTGAGGTGTATAAGATAAATAGGCTTATGAACAGGGGCAGTAGGATGCAGCTGTTCCCCTTGGTTGAGGGGTCAATCACGAGACAGTACAGTTTTAGGGTAAGGAGCAGGAAATTCAGAGGGGATTTGAGAAAAAAACCTTTTCATTCAGCGAATGGTGGGAATCTGAAATGCAGTGCCTGGGAAGGTCGTGGAGGCTGGAAACTTTGCAACCTTTAAAAACTATTTGGATGAACACTTGAAATATCATAACATTCAAGAATATGGGACAAGTGCAGGAAATTGGGATTTGCAGACTTTTAGTGGTAGTTATGTTGGTGCAGACTCAATGGGCTGAAGGGCCTCTTCTGTGCTGTGTTACCCTATGACTCTATGTATTACAGTAAAATCCCAAAGTTTGATTCAGAAATGAATTTCTATAACCATTTGTTTCATTTTAAAGCCGACAGTAGTTGCTCTTTTATGATGCAAAAATAAGGTTACATTCCTCTTCCGTAAGTACAGTGTGAGGGATCGCCTTTGGCTTGACACCACGTTGAGTTGGATATTTTAGCAGCTGCTCAAGTTTTGTTGGGAGCTTTAACAACACAACAACCTGGGCAGCAGAAACAAAGGCACACTGACCCCATCCATCCTGCAAAGACCTCCTCATCAATATCTGGGAGCTTGTGCCAAAATTAGGAGAGCCGTTCTTGAGCTGAAGCAATGGACTAACATATCATACTCAAGATTGTATTCAACCGTAAACTTGAAAGGAATGGCCTGCTGTATTCCTTCCACACCATTGCCATCAAGCCAGGGCATCATCAACCTTGGGTTAATAAAGAGTGCAGGAGGATGTGCCGGCAGCAGCACTAGGAGTACCTAAAAAGTAAGGTGCCAACCTGGTAAAGCAACAGCCCAGGTTAACATGTATGCAAAACAGCAGAAGTAGCATTCAACAATAGACAGAATAAAGCAAGAGTTTACAAAAAAGTTTGCGGATGACACAAAAACAGATGGGAAGGCAAGTGGTAAGGATGCCTCAAAGAGTCTGCAACGGGACATGGACAGGTTAAGTGAGTGGGCAGAGACTTAGCAAATCAAATATAATTTGGGCAAAAGTGAAGCTATGTTCTTTGGCAGGAAGAATAGAAGAACTGAATGCAATTTAAAAGGAGAAAGACTGCAATGAACTATAGAACACGGGGATTTGCGAGTCCTCATCCATCAATGGCAAAAAAAGGAACTAAATTAAGTGGGTAATGGGGCAGGCAAAAAAGTTGTTGACCTTTATTTCAAAGGGAAAGGTGAATAAAAGTAGTGGCGTTTTCCTAAAACAATATGAGGCACTCATCAGACCACAGTTGGAATACTGTGTGTAGTTTTCGGCCCCTTATCTAAAGAAAGGTATACTGGTATTGGAGGCAGTCCAGAGAAGGTTCACTAGGTTGATACCATGCATGAAAGGACAGTCTTATGAGAAGAGATTGAGTAGGTTCAGCCTACTGATTGGAATTTAGAAGAATGAGAGGCAACCTTATCGAAACATGGAAAATTCTTAGGGGACTTGACAGGGTAGATGGAGAAAGGTTGTTTTCCCTTGTGGGAGAGCCTAGGACTAGAGAATTTCTTCTCACAGTCAATAGTCAATCTGTGGAATTCTTTACCGCAGAGGACTTTTGAGGTTGGGTCATTAAGAATACTCAACGTTGAGATAGACAGACTGATTCCCACATTCCCCGCTAGACCATGGGGGAATATAGCATGGATCTATTTGTTTTTGAAGGAAGGTCTTACTGCATTGTCTTTGATTATTTCATCCAACGCATAGAGGTTACGAAGAAACATATCACAACCATGGATGAAATAGCTAAGTCTTACATGAGCTATTTGTAAGATCATGGTATCCCTGATGTAGTCAATTCAGACAATGAGACACAGTTTCCTCCAACCAATTTGCAACAACCAGTTCTGAATTTGAAAATGTCATCCACAAACAAATCAGGAAGCAAACCCTGGGGTAAGGACAGTTAATTTGCTCTTGAAGAATTCCAACTGCCATACAGCACTGGTAAAGTATAGACCATGTATTCCAATGTGTTCTAACAGCATCAGAGTTGCTAATGGTCAGGAAGCTGAAGACTCAGTTCTGCATCCTACCAAAGAAGTTGGTTTTACATTTATGCCTGAATGACTGTCAGGACATAAGTAATAGGACATTAAACACAAAAAGCAAAATATGACAATAAGTGTTCATGTACGAGATGGTTATCACATTTAGGATGGAGAAATGGGTGTGGATCAGGGATCTGAGCAGTAAAGGTACAGTCATCCGAGAAGCTGCAGACCAGCAGAGATTGTATATTGTTCTTACTACCAAAGGGGGTCATATGAAAGAACCTCAGGAACCTTATCCATTACAGGTAAATTGTCCATCATTGATAGATAGAGACAAACCCAATGCAGAAAGTGATAAAACAGAGGACTTAAGAGACCTCAGATAGTCAGGAAGAGAATCAAAGTCAATAGTCTTCAACCCAATAAAACACCAAGTCCAAAGAGAATGCATTCTAAGAGAATAATGAAATCTTCAGATTGCCTGAAGGTTTAAAATCAGGGAAAATGTAGCAATGGTAAGTGTAATTATGCACACAGATATATAATCATAATTGGCAATAAAAGCTTTGGGGTTGGGAGATGTTGAATATGAGTCTAAGAGAGTTTGAAAGGGTTAATTCTAAGGAGTGCCATCAGCATCACCCACTATGATGATGTGATGTGGACTTTTAACCAAAACGCCTTAGGATTTCAAAGGAGTGAAATGTAACATCTAATCCTCAATGAAACAATAGCTATGAGCAATATAACCTGTGACTAGTTATTAATATGCAATAAACAATATTTTATTAACTAGAGGAGACACTTCTTTTCAGACCAGGAAATGGTTTTCCTCTCACAGTTGTTAAAGTAGGCTGTGTAGATTTATACATTTACAGAGGATGTTTGTAGAAAACTTCATCATGAAGAGCAGCTCATACAGTGAGCCAGTGTGAACACATCCATATACCTGATATTCCTGCAATGGGACAGCTTTGTAGTATCAGTAGCTGGATTATCCAGAAAACAGCTGGTATTGGTTTTTAGATAACAGTGAGGAGCTGGAGGAACACAGCAGGCCAGGCAGCATCAGAGGAACAGGAAAGTTGACATTTTGGGTCAGGACTCTTCTTCAGAAAATCCAATCCGAAGTGTCAGATTTCCTGCTCCTCTGATGCTGCCTGGCCTGCTGTGTTCCTGCAGCTCCACACTTTGTTATCTCTGACTCCAGCATCTGCAGTTCTTGCTATCTGGGAAATAGTTTTTAGCCTAAGGTACATAAACTTCCTCGAGAATGGGTTAAGCATCTTTTTCTGGAGGAGGTGCACTTCCTAGTGGCTTTAATGATTTAGCAGGCTCTGACTTAACAAATTGCAAGCAAGTGAGGATGAACCTTACCATATTTTGGCAGTACCATTTTCATCAAGTTTAATGGAGAGTTTCTCTCTATGAGGTCCAAGGAATTTTCTCAGGTATTGCCATAATTGCACCTCATTAACTACCTACACTGTCCCTATGGCTCCCGTCTTATACAACGACAGCTTGATTCTGCCACATGCCATAGCCAAAAGTACATTCACTGCCCAGATATCCCAGCATCAGTTGTGCTGGCACCATACTTAAAATATCATTGGGCACCCAGCTTAATGCTGGCATTCCTGTGCTGCCGTATATGGCTACAGACTACCTTGCTGGACATGGCAGATACAGGCAAATTGGTGGCCTGCTTTGCAGGCAGGGAGCTGGAGGTTCTGGTGGATAAAATGGTGCAGAGGAGGCCACACCACTAGGCTCTGCCAGCATGGTTCGTGGTCACCAGAGTCAGTCATCCAGAACAATACCCAGCAATGCTGCAAGTAGTTCAATTCTCCACTCGACTAGGGTAGGTGCCACTGCCTTCTTCCTGTGACCTCACACTCATTCTATCCACATCCTACCAAGGCTCATGCTCTACCACTCTCAGAATTACATGCAGCATCTTCCCTCACTTGCTCCTACTCACCCAAATACTCCATACTACTGATGCTGCAATTTCTCTGCCTTAGCATGTCTCTCAGAAATGTTTTGTGGCATTTTATCCACAATTAACAGTAACTGATAACAACAGAATAGCAATGTGGAAGCAATTTTACTTATTTTATCATCAGTTACTGTTTTTTAATAACAGTTGAAGGAAGACCATTGCCCAAACATTGGAAGATTTCACTGCTCCTTGAGTTTCCATGACATCCACAAGGCCCGCATAAAATGCTGGAATGGACAGACAAGACTTTGGAGATAATATTTTGTTTTACCTGTTGTTCATGTTAAAATAGTATAATTTATTCATTTCTAGTACTTGAAAATATTTTAATTGTAATCACCATTTTACACCTTTTGTTTCAAACTGGGACCCCTTTTTAATCTTGAGTTGAGTGTACAGAGTTGGGAGAAATTTTGGTTCTGCAAATTTGCCCTCTAGAAATGGTCACCTGCAAATGCCAATCTTCAGACCAGTGGGCTGGGCTGGATTGAGGTTCAGGCCTGGATAACCAGAAAGAGCCTAAGAGACTGCCAGTTCACAAATTGGGTTGGGTAAAAGTTTGCCTTGGGGCTCTGGCAATGTGTTCAAAGTTTTAAAATATAACATATTTCTCCTAATTTCCCCCTTACCCCATTCTCCATGCTCTGTCTGTGCCAACCAATGCCTTACCTGTCCGCATCCCCCCTTTTAACCCCTGTACCATTCTATGCCCTTCTAGCTAACCTGACGAAGGAGCAGAGCTTTGTAAGCATGTGATTTCAAATAAACCTGTTGGACTATAACCTGGTGTCATGTGACTTCTAACTTGTTCCACCCCAGTCCAACACTGGCACCTCCACATCAATCTTAGCTAACTGCCCTGGCATCTCCTACCATATTTTACCCAAAACCCCATGATACACAAACTTCAATCTACACATATCCCATGGACCTCATACACCATATACCCCACTCAACCTAAGGCCCTTTGTAACCATGTACAAAGTCAGTGTCAACTCATACCCTCACTCACCACCATCCATGGTCACTCACCTGTTATGCATTGAGGACATAAATCCTGATAGGAACTAGAATTGTCAGCCTTTTGAGATATCACTTTTGAAAACATATAGATACAAAAAAAATCCAATACATAGAAATGCTTCAATTAATTCCTTACGAAAACATACATTTCTTTGAAGTGCAGTCTCTCAAGTGCTTGCCCTATTGTATCAACAAATACTTCCATTCAATAAACAGTTGAAACTGTCCATCAAAAGGCAGCCCATTGTCAAAATGATATTTAGGAAATCAGTGACCAGCACAAAACCTGTAATCATTTTATGTGAAATAACTAACATTACTTTATTATTGGTGGGGACGGGATGGGGGTAGTGAGGGTAGGTTCTTTGATAACATTGCCAGTCCTAATGAGTTTGTGCACTTTTTATGCTTTTTCACAATCCCAAATGGTACCATCTGTGCATGAGAAGATGCCTTATCTCCGTCAAAGGTGCCTTGAATGCATTCATAGGGTACCTTAACTTTCCAAAGGGGACCCTGGCTATCCAAAGTAAATGCAGTGAAAACAAGCCTGCTCTTACCTGGTTATTTAAATAACTGCTGCTTTCAGCAACTATACATATGCAAACTACAGCCCAGCTACACAATCCTGCTCTAGTGAAAATGAGATACCAGGTTTGGGGTTTAGGACTTGGAATCCCTGCCTACACTGTCTGCCATGATGGAAATATTCTCCATCAGAACAAAAAATCAAGACCTGATAGTGATCTTGCACTAGTAGCAATTATACAGGCAATGAACGTAACATTCTGAAGAAAGTATAGCACAGGTCAAGAGGGCAGTGCTCATATTACCTCTTCAACTGGACCTAACTACTCACCTAAAATCATCTGTCAATTTCCCCCTTCTTGCTGTGAATGTCATTTCAACTTACAGCTACTGCGTTATTCAGTAAGAACAGGATTTGAACCATGTTAAAAGAACTGGAAAAATCAGAAAATTCACAGGTCGTTTCTGTCTCCAGCTACAGTCATTTTTTTTTCCTAGCAGTAAAGCATTATCTGTAATATACTGTCACTAGGAAATTGATTTTGTCTAGTAAATGAGATATATATTCCCCTCACTTACAATGTGCTGTAATTTTAAATCCTAGAATGTAATATGTTGAACTAGTGTGATTATGGTTACAATGTCAACAGCATTATATAAGGGACAGTGGAGGGGTCAAGTTTGATAGAGGCAAAATCAGCCTGAGTTGTCTGAAAGACAATGGGACCTGTGACCAAATTGATCATGCTTTAAGCACTTTGAAGCAAAGGATAAGGACAGTTTAGTATTGTCTTATTCAATTTATGAAGCTTATTATGAATTTTATATTTAGGCCACTATCAACTCCAAAATTATTGTTGTGTCAAATGGCACATTTCATGTATTGCAAAGAGTGGAGAACCTAATGTCTAATTTTTGTTTTCCTTCCACCACCACCCACTCCCCCAACCCCAAATGTCATGTAGAGATTGTCCGGGCAATGACATACGTGATAAACCAAGGAATGGCCATGTATTGGGGAACATCCCGTTGGAGTGCCATGGAGATTATGGTATTCATCTTTCTGCAATTTATTAGAAGTATACTAACTGTACAGTATACACTTTTAAGCATCTAAATAGTCATTTACTATCTTCAGAAAGAAGTGACAATTTGAATTGATATATGTGATCTAACTTGTATGAGCCGAATCTCAAATACCACTATTGTGTAGAAGAAAAATCTCCTTAAATTTTAACTGGTATTTATGTGAAGAATGCTTTGGAATTATAAACTGGTTTGAATACATTTCTTGGTTACATTAGAAATACCTATCCTCTCACACAATTCCTTTTAGTCGACAGGGTAAATATTTGTTATCTATTCATGTTACAGTGTTATTTCAGGATATTGACTTTTCACTGTTTAAAAAAAAGCTATTTGGCATGGTGACTTAGTAATTAGCACTGCTGCCTCACAGTGCCAGGGATCTGGGTTTGATTCTGGTCATGGGTGAGAGTTTGCACGTTCTCCCATGTCTTTGTGAGTTTCCACTGGCTGCTACAGTTTCCTCCCAAGGTCCAAAGATGTGCAGGTTAGGTGGACTGTCCATACTAAATTGCCCCATAGTGTCCAGAGATGTACAGGCTAGGTGGGTTAGCTGTGGTAAATGTGGGGTTACAGGGACTGAGTGACGTAGAGGGTTTGCTCTGGGCAGGATGCTCATTGGAGGTTTGGTGCAGACTTCATGGGCTGAATGGCCTCTTTCTCCAGTGTAGGGATTCTGTGATCTATTACCTGACTAGATAAAAAAATTTAAGTGAGTTCCAAACTGTTAATACTCTGTTGCCACCAAACGATGGTATGCTAAAATTAAAAAGTCGAATATGTTGGCCACATGACCAAGGCAATATTTTGTAAAAATAAAATTATAATTCAAAAGGAGCAAGTGGTATAAATCTACATCCACCTGAAAGAAAAATGCAGGTTGGGAGTTTGACTTTAATTTCCACTGGCACTCTGATGGAATATTGATGGAAACCTATGTTTCTGTTGACATGGAAATCATCTGATGGAGGCTGTGAACCCTGATTGCTTGTATTGTTAACACCATTGATATGCATTTCTTACATTAAAGATCATTCTTCAATTACAGACGAACAAAGCCAGGAAAGGAAATGATTCCTCTCATTGATTTTAGAACTATTAATGGGAGAATAGTGCCCACAATCAGCTGATAACAATAAATGGTAATACGTTGCATACAAGTGAATAATAGCTTAATTTTCATTTCACTTCCCCTATCACAGCTCCATCTACCCTGGTTTTTTTAAATGTTTCTGATGAAAGCCATGCATTGATCAGGATAGTCACTTCATTTTTTGTGTCATAACAATATTATTAGGACCTGATTTTCATCTTTTTGACAGTCTATCTTTTACTGATTTTCCTCAGGAGGCCTACTCAGTAGCAAGACAGTTCAATTTGATCCCTCCAATCTGTGAGCAAGCGGAATATCATATTTTCCAGAGGGAGAAAATTGAGGTCCAACTCCCTGAGCTTTATCACAAAATTGGTGAGTACCTACACTATAGTTAGTTTAATGGTTCTGCCAGGATATAATCCATGAGTTTGAAGGTGATCAGTAAGGGAATCAAGAGTTAAGGGGAAAAGGCGTGGAGAGAATTTGAGGATTATCAGATCAACCATTATCTCATTGAATGCCGAAGCAGGCTCAATGGGCTGAATGCCCTAATTCTCTTCATACATCTTATGGTCTAATATACCAGATTCTGAGCATTGAAGAGAGAGGTTTTGTTTCAACAGTGGCTGATTGAGTAGGCAAGAATTTGATCCCAATATGGGATTAGAATTCAGGCAGGCAGGCAGCTACATAATTCTAAATTGCTGCTTGGTGTGTTGCTTTGCCAAACCCTGAACCATTTTGTTGGAGCCATATCAAGGGCAGAAAGGTAATTTGCCAATGTAAATAAAAGGCAGTTACGCCATAAATCAGCAACAATCAACTAGAATCTGTTTCAACAAGAATCCCTTCCCTAAATATAATGAAAATTATAATTTCCAAATTTAATTTGGAAAGTTAAAACCAAAGCATCAACTGTTTCATTGGCTACTTCTTTTAAAATGCTAGGATGAAATCCATTAGGATCTTGGGACTTGCCAACTCAGTGTCATTAATTTATTGTAATTTTCTTGAGTTCCTCTCTCCCTTTCAATTCCTGATTTACAGCTATTTCCCAGATGCTACCTGCATCCTCTGTAGTGAAGGCTCATGCAAATATCTACCTTCCAATTGTTTATCATTATCATGACCACAACTGGCAGCACAAACTTAGTCATTGACTTAGAAAGAAGAGAAATAATGGTGCCTGGATGATTCCAAACCGCTGGCAACAAGGAAAAAATATTTTATGAATTATGGATAGCCACAATCTGCACTGTTCTGTCATTAGCTTTGTGAAAATAGTTGCTCACTCTTAACCTCTCTATAATTTTCAAAATGTTGTTGCATTTTATGGTATTTGGAAAATTAAGCCTGGTAATTAATTCAGTAAGCACACTTTTCATTCATTCTTTCATTTTGTGTGCTCTGTCTGAAGAAGTGTCATTTGCTCATTATCTGCTGATGCATCACCCTAAGCCATTTACCTGGGACTTGTTCAGTGATGATTTGCATTGCTTTCCATAGTTAGAGAGAGGGCTATTACCCAGAAAGTGAAAAAAAATTTAAAAATTACAAACCCATTCCTTCAGCTGGTATATTGTTTTTGGAAATTTTAAAATTGTGAAAAAAACTACTTTTTACAATCTTTTCTTCTCTTAATGATCCAATCTTTGTTTGTTTATTTTTCAATCTCCACCTGATTTGTTTTTCAATTAATCTACTCTAATTCACTCTCTTTTTCAGTCTTTCCTCTGTCTATTTCTTAATCTTTTACTTTCGATGATCGTGAAGATACTCTATCCTGTTGTTTAATTAGGTCCCAGATAGTGTGTTTCTCTAATCATTGCTATTACAGGCTCTCACTTCCAGCAAATAGGTTGGCAAATTGGTTCCAAATTTAAAAATCTAGCCAATGAGGAATGCTGCACGATGCTCCAATACAAACTTATTGCGTATTCAACCAGTTTGTAAAATAGTTAACTGGCTCTCTGATTATATCTTTACAGTGCTTACCCTCCTGTTAATATAATTGCATCCAGGATCTTGTAACAGCATCTTCTACTAATAGCCAAAGAACTGCTACACTCTATTACCTAGTTATATAATATGAAGCTTAAACAGAAAATTTTCTAACCATTTAACTATTACAAAAAAACACTAAGAGCCAACATGCAGCTTATATATTCTTGATTTTTTTTTTTAAAAATGTGCTCAAGTTTACTGAACAATCTGGGCAGTACATGTTAGAAGAGTTTATTTCTTTAAGTTCCAAATTCTTTAAACAGCCATGTCAATTGACCTGACGACCTCAGATTAATGTAGCATTGGAACCAAAATATGTCAGGCACCAGTTTGACTTTCACCTCCTCTTTTTGTATTTAAGGAATAGGGTTACTTCTTTCAGAGGAATGGAACAAGTAAAATTCCTAACAAACAGTCTGTAGAACTTCACCTTGATAGTTTATACATTCCCTTATTCCTAAGAATACCTTATTACTTTGGCCTTCAGGTTTTAATTAACACTGTTTTTTTCCTCAGTGTTTAAACTGACAACTGTCTCTGGTTTGAGGCCACATTTACAGCAGCATTATAGATATTTACCTCAACTGATGCAATTCTTTATGTATTTTCATTCATATTGAAGCAACTGCATTTTCTGTTTTGCCAATGGATTGCATTGACTGGTGTTTTCTCATTTTTAGTTGTATTGTTTTTGCAGGAGTTGGGGCAATGACCTGGTCTCCCCTTGCCTGTGGAATCATCAGTGGAAAGTATGATATTGGAGTACCTGACAGTTCAAGGGCTTCATTAAAGGTAAAACAAATGGGCTCCTTTGTTGAAACACAGAGTGAAGCCTTTGCTTTGCTTTTCATACATTTCTTATTTTCTCTGTTGCTAGTGATGTTTTAACTGAAGTTTCCAGGTAACAGTAGTGACTGTTCTTGCTATTTTTCAAATTTTCACTTGGTGGTATTAAGTGCTAACTTTCTTATGACGGTATGTATGCAAGTTTTTCTCTCAGATAATTAAGGAGATAGTAGTGCATGTTATGGTACAGGGTTTGTGGAATGTGTAATGTGTAATGCAAGGTGACGTATATAAATATTTGTTTTATGACACAGAAAATAATTAATTAATGGTTCACAGGTTCACTTTGCTGTTCACTTATCATGCAAGTCAAATGACTCCAAATCATTGGTGTTCATTGGATGAATATAATTACAGAAATGTTATGATGGCACAAAGTAGATAAAGCACCCGTCACTTGAAGCCCCCAAGACAAGCAACATCTTGAAAGAACACGGACCATTTTTCTTTTTCTCAAAATCTTTTCTCTTACTACTTCTTCCATTCTTTCCTGCCATCCAGAAGTCAAAGGGACAGTCCTGTAGGTGAGCACAGAAAATGGAATGTGGACCAATCTACACTCATTTCTTCAGTACATACAACACAAATTTCAAACTGTGTGCTCTTTAAGTGTTAGTAATAGGGAGCTCAGCACTTACCACACTGTTGAACAGCTGCAGTTCTCAGCAAGGTGCTGAGATTTGTATGAGGCCAATATCACTTTAAGTCAGACTAAAACTTTTAACGGCAAAGTACATCCAGCCTGAAGTGGGTAAAAGGAGATTTATGATTGGTGCAATAAAGCAGAGAGCACATAAAGTTCACAAACTCAGCACTGGTGCAACAGTTGAAGACAAGCAGAGATATTCTGTATCCTCACAGCTCTGAGAAAGCAATTGCAGCAATCACCATCATAGACAATTAAGACACTGTAGCCTTGAGGACCTAAATTCCACATGATGTCTAATAGCCTCACGAGTGTTCACTTCAGTGAACTCACTTTTAAATGGTATACCATACAACTTAACTTCTAGCTTTAAACACTCCTCAATTCATCACTCACCTACCAATAACCTGTATCAGTCATGATTCAGACGTCATATTCATAGTTTCAGTTCACCCTCACACCTGCTGCAAGCCTCACCTCCACATCTCTCAGATTGTACAGACCACCAGGTATTCAAACAAGCTAGCCACATCATGAAAACGGGTTACACCTCACTCAGTAATACACCTCCCTCTATCTTGCTGGACAAGGTGGCATAAATCCACAAACAACAACACCAACACAGCTGCATAACCTTTGCCTCCATGGAGGATCTGTTGTTCTCCACAACTGGTGCAGCTATGACTGAGGTAGTTGTCAGAATCAGGGTTTAAACCATTGAAGATAATACTATCACCATACATAATCCATGTTCTCATATCCCATATACCCTTCATTCTCACAAACACTTCTGAATTGCAATCTGCACGTGGCATAAACATACATTTCTCGTGCTGCCTCCTAACCCAGGATCTCAGTTGGCAGGATCTCACTTTCTCAGTATTCTGTGCTCCTCCAACACCTTGCTGGGATTACTGAAGTGCTAAGCAAAGGGAATGGCACGGAAGATAAACTCCTTGCCCTCTCTCAGGGTGACACCATTCATCCTGCTATTACTGTTACTTTGCCAGTGCTCTTGCAGTTGGCCAGCCAGCTCAGACTGTTGCTGTTGATGCCAATGTGGTGCTGTCTGAATCAGACCTTTGTGGGCTCAAGCAGTTCAACATCATCCTCCAAGGCCATTTACCGTCTCCCATTGAAAATCATGAGCCTTTCACCAACCATTGCTGCAGTTACATGGTTAGCACTGAACTGGAACATTGGGCAAGGCAAAACCACATGCAGACAGATAATAAGAGAATGTACAATCTACGAATAGTTCAATTTCTGTAGCTTTAATTTTAACATTGTGGCCAAGACCATTGTGATGGTCAGGAACAGAGGCAAGGCAAGATGTGGGATGGCAGTAGATTCAGAAATTGAGTGGTATTCGCTAATATCACTGCCAGCTAAAGGGATCATAGACAATTTGGCCAGAAATCCAATTCACTGCCACATAACAGCTTGGTACTAAGGGAGTGGAACTCCTTCCATCAATGCTGAACCTCTATATCGATATGTGGCATCCACGAAGCAACGTATGTACAGTCGATGACACATTTCTCCTGGGAAACCTGCAAAGCTATATATTCACTTCATCTACACCTTTCTGTCAAGAGAAAAAGAAATTTGTTCAACTCTCTTTGCATACTTAATGACCTCCCCCACAGTGGATGCCTGCCCTAGCTAGGATGGAGCTCAATATATAAATATATGGTCATTATCAACATTTCCAGAACACTGCCTGGGTCCTGCTGTGAGATACAGCTCTTCCAGATTTAATGAGGATAGGTGACAGATGTAATAAACACATCCTTAGTTAAGTGGAGACTTCTGAACAATTCTTCATTGCTGTGGTTACTTTAAAAGAATTGCCCACTGAAAACTCTGGACAGGTATGACCTCTTGCTAAGATCTCCTCTTCTCCCTGTCTCCTTTCACTTCAAGCAGATGTCTACCTTTGTTTCTTTCTTTCTGCAGGACAAGGGGGGTTACAAACTAAGGACCAATGTCTGGAAACAATTGACCAAAGCTGAATCCTTACAAGTCAAGAGAAACTCCATCAACTCATTCCACACATGTCACTGTAGAATTCAGCAACTTCAAGTGGCAGAACAAACCACCAAACAGTTCTCCATACTCAGCAACAGCCTGTACGAAACAATAACAACAAACCCAAAATTGGCTTACAACATCCTTAAATCACATCTTACTGCTGAATGGATCTTGCTTTCATTCTCCCAAATGCCATCTTGGAGCCAAAAAGCACTCAAACCACCAGAAATACAGGAACTATGCAAAGACATCTTGTGGTCATTTCCTCTTTGTTAAGCCTACCCGTTCTAATTGCTTTCATGTTTTTCATGCAAGTACCTCTTATATGGGGGTGCATTGTGGTAACACCATTGGACAGTAATCCAAAACTCCAGGCTAATTTTCTGGGGACAGGGGTTTGAATCCCACCATGGCATTTAGTTAAATTTGAATTCAATAAAAACAAAGCTAACCTAATGGCAATCACATCATTACTGTTGGTTGTTGTTAAAAAAAACCTTCTGGTTCACTAGTCTCCTTTAGGAAAGGAAATCTGTCATACTTTTCTGGTCTGGCCTACATGTGACCCCAGATCCACAAAATTAACTGCAATCTGGGCAATTAGGGATGGACAATAAATGCTGACCTAGCTAACAACACCAACATCCCATGGATGAATAAATAAAAGAACTTTGACACTGCATGTCAGCAAACTATTCAGCTGCAAAGAGGTTTCACAACCAATGCACTACCTGAAAGAGTGGTGGAGGCAGCGTCAATCATGCCTTTCAAAAGGGAGTAGGATAAGCACCGGTAGTGAAAAGATTTGCAAGATGCAGCAGCAGGAGTCAGAATGCGGGGCTATCCCAGTTGGTCTTGCAGAGAGCTGGCACTGACATGACATCTTGAATGCCCCCTTGTATGCTGTAACCATTCTATGATTCAGAGGCCCTATGGGCACTTATCATACATCTACCATACTGGCAGCTGAGATTAGCTCATTCAGGAGACCCAAGATCAAAGCTACATTTTTAATTAACCACTGACACTCAGTAGCAACACTTTGTATTATCTACAAGATGCACTGCAGAAATTCATCAAAGATCCTTAGACCATACCTTCAAACCCACCACCACTACCATCTAGAAGAACAAGGGCAGTGGATAGACGGGAATATCACCACCTTCCAGTTACTCTCCAAGCCACTCACCTTCCTGACTTAGAAATACATCGCTGTTCCTTCACGGTTGCTGGATCAAAATCCTGAAACTCGCTCCCTAAAGGCATTGTGGGTCTTCCTTAAGCACTTGCACTGCAGCAGTTTAAGAAGGCAGCTCACCACCACCTTCTGAAGGACAACTAGGGATGGGAATAAATGCTAGCCAGCCAGTGACACTAATGTCCCATAAAAAATTCTATATAGTGCAATGAAAGCTGTGTGATTTTTATAGATTTTTATAAAATATATACAGATTCATAAAGATAGATATTGTTTTTAGAGTTTGAATTTCAAAATATTGGCATGTAGATGTTGGTTATTTTTGTGAAGTTGTTTTTAGAAAAATAAGGTATGACATTCCTTCTGAAATAGTGACTTAATTCAACATGTGTCATAGAGCAGGGACACCTAAAGTAGTAATGAAAAGACACTGTGCTGGTCTACAACAGGTAAAGTAAACATTGAAGGCCGTTAGTTCTAATTCAAAATAATTAAAGGTTAAAACGTTTTAGGACAGTTCAAAGGAGACCTACTTTGCATCAGAAGCAAGTATTAAGTGTTCCACAGAAAGGAATTATTTTACACAGGTCAGAGTAGACACAGTTACCTCAATAGAAGAGTTTAGTTGTGAAATTTCAGAACCAGGACATTTGTTAAAAGCTGAGAAAGTTTAAGCTGTCAGTTTTAAAAGTAGTTAAAAGAATCTACAGTTCACAGGATAGAAACTGGGAAGATAGTGGAACCTAAAGATTTAATGTAGCGGGCAGTTTCTCCAAAGGAGTTTCTGTACTGCATTGTGTCAGGAAACAGGTTAAAACTTTGTTTTGCTATGTGTGTTCAGGTCTTTCTCACTGTGTTCAATAACTGGATTTTAATTTATATCTTCTTTTGTAAAATAAAACTATTGTTCATTTGTTGAAGAAACTCTGCAGCCTCATGTGGCCATGTATCAGTGACTGATAGCCATATTACCCAAAAAAAAGCACAAGAACTGTTAAGCCAGTTTTCATTATGGGATCTTGACTTGACCAATATCACCATCAGATGGGATCATAACAATGTCAAAACTCACTGAATATGCTCAGGTATTGGGGAAACAAAATTTATTGCTTTATGGAAATTACCAGCAGAGATGGCTGATAAATTCCTAGATAATAGAAACCCACAACAACATCAAACTGCAGTGCTATATCACTCATAGTGCTCTAATGCAAACTTGTATTTAATTGAATGAGACAATCCTATGAAAAGCCTTGCACAATCTTATATCAGGACTTCCTCTTGATGTAAGTTTATGATAAACTCACCCCTAAGGTTATCCACTACAATTCAATTGCTATTTTAGAAAATGGCTTTTTACATATTTGTAAGGCTATACCCCTATTCATTAAAAAAGGTGCAAGCGGCCTGTTGCACTGTTGAGTTAAGGTAAATTTTGTTAGCTACCATATGGAGTAACAATCACAGTACAACTTTACCTAAGGAGCAATTAACACGATTGCAGGGACCAGCACCAGTCCTCTTGTTATGGCACAGAGACTGGTAGCTAAACCAAATCAGTCTTTCTACCTCTACATTCACAACATTAAAAAAACTAAAACTTTTGAAGACCCTCAAAATTGACCCCACTGGGTCTTAAACAGACTTTTGAAGAACCAAATTCTAGACACCAGTTCGTATCTTAAACAAAAGACTCAACAATTTATTAACAATATAGTAACTTCAGCAGGGGAAAATTAAACAACAAAATAATCTAATTGGTCTGTGCATTAAATCCAAAAACTTTTGTTTTCAGCCACATTCACACAAAAGACAAACAAACAAACACAGCTAAGGAGTAAATAAAAAAATAACAAAACTGGCCAGGTCACTTAGTGGCTTTCGTGATGTGTTCTTCCAGGCATCGATGATGATTTCTCGGTTGATTTCCAAAAAAAAACAATTAGGGTCACCTCCACAGTTCATTCAGTTCAAGGCAGTAATGCAATAACTTAGTTTTCTACTCTCTTAACTTTCCAGGAATTACTTATAGAACATTAGGCAGGGAGCTCTGAAATCTTCATGCTGTAGTATCAACAGCCAGATTAATTTCCCAAAGAAAGCCTGCTCCAAACCCCAATTCAGACTCTGACCACTTCCTAACAACTAATCATCTCCTCCACAAGGTGCCAGTTATCATTCAACATCTGCCCTTTGCTTAAGCATAAGGTCTTTTCCAGACTTGCTGGAACTAATTCCCAGGTTCTGACCTCAATAATAGCCAACTTCTACAGTCTGTTTAAACATAGTGCTCTTCCCTGGTAATGAAGCATGTGCAAAACCCTTTGATCAGGGATTAATCCCGCAATTAACTTCTAGGCCTGGCCTCATGAATAGACAAAAGCTTGTTTGGTCTGTGTTCTGCATAACACAAACTATGGGTTAGTCCAAAAATCACCTTTAGCTCACAATTCCCAGTTCAAGCTGCAGTGTAGAATAGTTATAAAAAGAATAAAATAAATACAATGAAAAATCAGCGAGAGCTTTAACAACACTCCACAGCCATCCCATACTTTTTGTAGACATTTATAATTAACCTGTTTAGCCATGTTACATCACACCTCTGTAGCAAGTGGGACTTGAACCCAGGCTTTCTAGCCCAAAGGATTACCAGTGCACCACAAAAACCCTATAAGCACTTATTGTATTCAAACTGCATGACTGGTGTTGATACTTGGCATTACACCTGTTCATTAGCTTTGTACTCTTTCTTCTTAACTGTGCAACAGATTGGTTCCATATTGTGGTCCCTTAGTCTCAGTCGCACTGAGCTCCGATGAAGGCTGCTATGTCCACTGTACATCTTTAATCCTTGTTCTGATTCTGCCATAAACCTACTGAGAGCACCAGTTCTGTTCTTCAGTTGTAACTCCCTTGATGGTCTCTATCATCTCTGCAGCTATTCTAGTAATGAAAGACAATGTTCTTATGATTTCACCAAGAACGTCAGGCTATCAGCTTCTGTCTCTTCAGCATGAAAGTTTCCAGCACATGATAAGTAGTTCTTTCAGAAACCTCTATTCCTTGTGATCCTATTGCTGCTATAATTCTTCAGCTGACAACTGCTGCAGCTAGCCAGGGGGGCTTGTCCCAGTGGACAGGAATCTTACATAACTGACTCAAACCCGCTCAGCAACAAACACAAACTTAGAAATGTTCCTGTTACACAATATTCACCATTATAGTCTCTGAAGCCAACAGGAGTTTTGTTCTAAACATAAGGATGAAGAAGCGCATCCAAATTAATGACAAAATGAATAATGTCATATTACCATTAAGCCAGTGAAGATTTGTTGCTGGGATGTGAAGAAATGGCATATTGCCTGTATAATATAGTGGTTTTACAGAGAATATTTTGTGTTCAGCACAACAGAAAGAGGTTAAAAATAGAATTTTCTAAAATTGTATCTAATATATTGTACAACACTATATAAAATTATTATGTGTGTTCAATAGGACATTGGCATCAGAAATACTTGAGACCTCATGAATCACTAAAACACTTAAAAGATCTCTAGTTGACATTCAGATGCATTTATTGAAATAATTTGGAAAGAATATGTTAATTAAATCATCTAAATAACAATTTGCAGTTATTGCATTCTCAGGATATTTCTAGAAGTGCTTCAAGACTGATAGATTTCATTTGAAATGCAGTTACTATTGAAATTATACAAATGTTCAAATTATTGAAAATCTTCAATTACATCATAGTTAATCTAAAATTGTACTTTGTTTTTAGTGTTATCAGTGGTTAAAGGACAAAATTATCAGTGAAGAAGGAAGAAGGCAGCAGGCAAAGCTAAAGGATCTCACTCCAATTGTGGAGCGGCTGAGCTGCACATTACCCCAGTTAGCAATAGGTGAGAACAGTTCTACAACATCCAGAAATAACATACTTATTACGGCTCTGACTGAAGGTGGGAAATTATAATTAGTAGTATTGAGTGAAATATGTAAGAACTTGTTTGACCTCAAAACTAAGATACTGCAGTTGACTGCTAAACCTCAGCTTGACTAATATTTAATTGATCAAAATGACATACACCTTCTGTTGGCATTATACATATCAGCTGTGACCAGTGTCAACAAAAATTACTGCAGATCGGGCCCCCTAGCCGAATCAGGCTTCTGAGGTACGAGACTGGACTGCTGTATGCTCATGCATGTGCTGAGGCAGAGATTACTTAACCTCTGCAGTCTGCAAGTGGAAGGTTTTGCAAGTACAAGTTTATCAATTTCTACCTGTGCAGCAGAAGCAACATGTAGCAGACAGTGAGTTTAATACAGTGCGACAGTATTTAGCAACAGGAGAGATGTGGAGATAACAAATGATTTGGAAGGTTGGTGGCGGGGGAAACAGATGAAAGTGAATGAGATGGCAATGGTTGATAATAGGTGAAAGGGGCAAATCCATGATAATAAATGAGAGAAGAGTGAAACTTCGGGTGATGGCATGGCTCAGAAATAAGTAAGAATCTTGGAATGGATGGGGAAGGGAGAGAATGCCAATATTAAATGAGTGGAAATGGGGAAGAAAATGTCAGGCTGATCTGTTGGAGTGAGTAAGAAAGTCAGACGTATCTCGTGGAACAAAAAGGAACACCATCTTAACTATTCTATAAAGGTGATGATGGAAGGAGGAGAGTACCTGTGTGTAGATAATAAGGGCTTCAGGACAGCCATTCCATGAAAGGATAAAGTATTCCTGTGAGTAGAACTCGGAGAGCATGGAGTGACGTTGCGAACTAAGTTGTGCAATTTGGATGTGGAAGAATGCATGTTAACATAACTTATGGGAAAATCCAAATGCCATTTTTCTACTTGTTTTTTTTGAACTAGGAATATATTATTTGCTAAGTACTTATAACGAGTTGGAAATGTATCAATTTTAATGTCAAAATCAAAACATTTCTATGGTGGCTTCATTTTTCTGTGGTAGAGTCTTGGTAAGCAAGGGGTGAGAGGTTACCAAGGGATGTACAGGAATATGGATTTGGGATAACAATCAGATGAGTGGAGCAAGTCTGAGGTGCTGAATGGCTGACATATCCTGCCCCGTGTTTGCATGTACGGTACGTCGTTTAAAGTTGTGTGCCTTCAATCCTGGAAAATGTGGATCATTTTCCACATCTTACAAACCTGATCTTGTCAAAGACATGTGTAGATGATCAAATTCATCAGTGTCTACGGTGTAACAAATCAGTCTTTGGCAGCCAAAGGAAAAAATGTGTTCAAGAGCATGGATCTCAAACTTGAGACTGGTTAAATAGGAAACACTAATCCCCCACTCCTATATGCTTCCCAGACTTGGATGAACTCAGCTGGCACTTCAAAGCAGTGATATAGCACTAGCAGTGCCTTCATAACATCCTCCATATCTCGTAGCAGAAAGGCTGTAAATGCAACATTCTATCCCATGCCAATTTGCTCATGTCAAGGTACTAATTGTTCAAAACCAGCTGTGGTATGCGGGGCATGTAATGCACAAGACTGAGACTGGACTCAAGAAATAGCTGTTCTACTCAGAACACTTCGAAAGACTTTGTTGGGAAAATGCAGAAGCAAAATCGATGATTTGGAGGGAGCACACGAACCTCCAAAACTCCTCATCTGCTTGACTCTTCCATCAACACCTAGCATGTTGCAGAATCTGCAGATCATGCACTGGATTTATCATTCATCATAAAACCCATCAAACCAGAGTGGAAGCAACTTATGCTCCACCCAAATGGGTACCTATGAAGGCTAATATTGCAGCTTAGTTTCATTTTGCTGTCTTATACTAATACCATGACTGAAGACTCCATAGAACCCTATGCCCCAGACAACAAGGTCAAAGGACCTTGATCCCTAGTGGGACCTACCATGATCAGAATCTCATGATAGAATCAGAGTACCCATTTGATTTTTTTAATGACAGTCTAGTAAATGATTCAGCTTTATCTCTCACATGAGTATGCTTCTTTCATGGGATGTGAGTGTCGCTGGGCCAACATTTACTTCCCATCCCTAGCTGCCCCTTAGAAGATTAGGTAATAAATATTGGCCCAACCAGTGACACCCTCATCCTATGAATGAATTAAAAGCCAAGAAGAAATGCCAATGGAGATCCTCATGAAGCCTTCATATTCTTCCATTAGTTCCTGACACAGATTTTATTGTGTCCTGACCAGGTTAGCATGTATGAAACCAAATATTATGATTAATCTGCCACAAGGGGTTATTGGGCCAGCAAATTCAAAACACCCAAATATTAATGTCTTTGAGCTCAAACTCACACTATCAGAAATCAGACAAATTGCCCACGCCACAACCAAACTGCCAGGAACTGAACATCTGCTTAGAACTGGATAATGGGGAAACCAGCAGGTTCAAACCACTGGACTTACGGCAAAAGTGTAGTCCAACCCCTAGACTGCACAGCCTCAGTGCACACTCTCACCTATACTGGTGAGGATCGGTGTACATCCGCCCCAGACATGCCCATTCCTCCACTGTGTAGGATCAGTGTATGCATACCCATAGATGGCCAGGATTAGTGCATGCCCACCCCTAAACTATCAGGAATTAGTGTACACCCACCCATAGACCACTGGGAACCAAAGCACACTTATCCACAGATTGTCAGGATTAGCATCCTGATCAAGAACCAGTAAATGTCCCATTCTAGACTGTCAAAGACCCTGTACAACCAACCTTAGACCAAGGGGCATCAGTGCACATAGTCTGAGACTATCAGGGATCAGTATACATTCACAGTAGTTCTGTGGTTAGCACTGCTGCCTTACAGTGCCAGGGATCCAGGTTTGATTCCAGCCCTGGGTAACTGTCTATATGGGATTTGCACATTCACCCTGTCTCTCCAGGCACTCAAGTTTCCTCCTATGGTTCAAAGATGTGCAGGTTAGGTGGATTGGGCATGCTAAAAAAGAAATGTTGTCCATAGTGTCCAGGAATGTGCAGGCTAGGTAGGTTAGCTATGGCAAAAACCTCATGTGGAGTTACAGGGGATTGGGAGGGGACTGGGTGGGATACTCTTTGGATGGTCAGTGCAGACTTGATGGGCCAAATAACCTGTTTTTGCACATGGGGATTATTCTGTAATCAGTGTACATTTGTTCCTAGACTGTTAAGAATCAGTGCATACGGTTCCAGTCTATTAGGAGGCAGTTTGCATGCAAACCTCTAAACTGCCCAGGATCCATGTATACCCAGCCCTAAACTATCAAGGATCAATCTAGTGGTGTGTACATTCTGAGAAAGATTAGTGTATCCCTACCCCTAGATTAGCAGGGATCAATGTATCTCTGCTTCTAGATTCCTGGGATCAGTGCATTCACACCCTAGATTTCCAGGCACCTCTGTACACCGTCCTCTAGTCAGTCAGGGATCAATGTATGCATAGCCTTACACTGTCAGGATCAGTATACAGCTACCACACACCCTGAGGTGTTATTAGGGTACACAGTTCAAGCCCATCAGGGATCTGTGAACACTCATTCCTACACTTTCAACAGTTGTACACGCTCACCCTAGGGGTAATTATCGTGGCACCAAATGTGAAAACATCAGACAATGCAAAGAATATCAAAGTAACAGAACTATAACAAACTGGATTGAAAATTGGTAAGACAGAGGAAAGACAGACGGTCATAGTCTCAGGCAGTTTTTCTAGAATTATGTGGAATGGATAATGATGTTTGCAGAGTTCAGTTCAAAAGCTGCTTTTGTTAACTTTGTACATTAGTGATTTGGAAAAAGGCGAGGGAACAGTATTAAAATGTAACAGAACAATAAAGTTTAATCCTTTGGAAGACCAAAGAAATTCCAACAGGATATGATGGTAAAAGGATTAAACAGTGGAGGGTAGAAGTCAATACCATTAAGTGTGAGACATTACATTTTCATTAATGAATAACCACATCCATTTAAAATTAAGTGCCAGTACGTTTGGTGCTGTGACAGAGTAGAGGGATTGGTGCACTAATTTAAAAATGCTGATGAAAGGCCAGAACAGCAATATTAAAAGTAAGAGAGTTAGAACAGAGAGTAAATCATCCTTACTTAATGCTATGAGCCTTTGAAATTCACAACCAGGCCAGGGTTAGAATAGTAGCAATGTTATGTTCAAGATTAGATTGAAGGAAAATGAGATAGAAATAATATGGCTGCAGAGTGAGTAAATATGACAAGTACTATTTGCAGGATAATAACCCACACAGACTGTTGGGTTGAATGGCTTGTCTCCAAATTTTAATGTATTTCAATGTATCACTCAATTGCCCGGCTTCCCAAAGCTCTCCAACTTCTATAGACTAACAAACATAAATTGGATAAAATGGTGGTCTTAGCTGAGAATCTATTCAAAATGACTGACATTACAGCCACTTCAGCAGCTAAAAAGGAGCCATCTTACTTCCAACCTATAAGCTCAAGGATCTTTGTTGTGACAAAGTGCTCCATCTAGTGGCCGTACAAAAACCTAGCAGGCAGATAAGGTTCAGAGCAGGTAAGGATCGCAGATTCCTCTTTCTAATCTCTGTTAGGAAAGGAAATTGTACGTCCTTATGTGACCCACAGAAATATGGTTAACTCTTAACTGGCCTCTGATCCAGCAAGCTGTTCAGCTCAAAGGCCATGAGGAATGGGCAACAAATTCTGCCTGGTAAGTGATATCAACATGCCATGAAAAACAGAATTGAAATCCAATGATATATCCAATAATGATCCATCATCACTACTAATACACTTTACATATAATATGAAAAATGTTAACTTGGGTTTTACAGTCATATCCTGTTACTGTTTGTGTTCTTACTGTGTAATATACAACAATATTTTCTGAAAATGTTGGTTAACAGCTTTTAACCTTCAGCAATCTTCTGCCTCTTTTAGCTTGGTGTCTGCGCAATGAGGGTGTAAGTTCAGTTCTCCTGGGGGCCTCCAATACAGAACAGCTTACTGAAAACCTAGGCGCCATACAGGTAAGTTATTACTGAGGATTCTGATCAATCTAATTCTTTGGTATAAACCTGCTCCAAACAAAAAATACAAGGGAGAGAAATTTGACAGAATTAAATAAATTGGACTGCTGGTATAATGATAACAAGGTGTGGAGCTGGATAAACACAGCAGGCCAAGCAGCATCATAGGAGCAGGAAAGCTTGACGTTTCGGGCCTAGGCCTGCTGTGTTCATCCAGCTCCACACCTTGTTATCTCGGATTCTCCAGCAACTGCAGTTCCTATTATCTCTGGTATTACGATAAACTTTGCAACTAAAAATCCAGAAAACAGATCAACACAACTGTGAAATAAATTATACTCATTAAAATCATTACATTTTACAGCTTGTGTACTGAACATTTGTTTGAAAATGCACTTATTCACTCAATTTTCAAGTGTTGATTCAAAATATTATATTATTTCTAATATAAATATTATATATATAATTTATTCCTTATTATTCTTATTTAAGATTGTTAAAGATGGAGTGCACTGACCCAGCAACAAACCCGCACCATATTTGACTGTCTCCAGTTCTTTAATCTGGCAGTCTGTGGGCAGTACAATGTGGAAGATGGTCACTTTCATAGATAGTTAGAGATTCTGAGCTGCAGTAAGGAATGATGGACATAGATCTAGTACCTTTGCTCTAATTGTCTCTTGCATTTTGCGCCTTAATGGCTTCCAACACATAATTTTCTTGCTATGATAAGCATAAATGATTTCCCTACCATGTCAAAATACTACTTCTTTTCACTCCTGATGCTTGCAAGTTGCTCAGAATTACACAAGCCTTACAGCACAGGAGGCTATGCAACCCATTGTGCCTGCAACAACTCTTCAAATAAGCATCATTACCTACTTCCAATTTCTGGCCTTGCATATTATTTTTGTTCAAAGAATCATCCAATATCCACTTGCATGGCACAGCTGAATGTACCTGCACTACATTTCCAGACAGTGCATTCCATACCCTAATTACTTAGTGTCTGACAAATTTTATTCACACATCACATTTAGTCCGTGCCCTGTGGTGCAGTGATAGTATCCCTACTCTTGGATGAGCAGACCCACTTGCTCCAGAGGTGTGTAGTAATATCTCTGAACAGGCTGATTACAAAAATAGGTTAAATAAAAGAAATCTGTGCCCTCTAGTTTTTGAAGCTTTTATGAGCCAGAACAATTTCTTGCTATCTGCACTGTCAAGCTTACTTATGATTTTGAAAACCACTGTTAGATCTCCCCTTAGCTACGTGTCTCCAAGAACAGTGCCAACTTCTTCAATCTATCCTCATAAATGAAATATCTAATCCCTAGAACCATTCTTGTAAATTGCTTCTACACTCTCTCCAATGTGTTCACATCCTTCCTATAATGTGGTACTCACAACCATACATAATTCTTCAGCTCCTTTAAAACATTGGCCACTGCAGCTCACTGATTCAATCTTGGACTTGAACAGTGTTAGCAAAGCTCACCCATCATCACACACCACTAAGTATATTCAGAGAGGAAACCCCATCCACTACCTGTACAAGACAACCAAATCAAAAACATCATTTTATATATGGTAGCATATGTTTTACATAATTTTGTTCATTTTTCTACCAGTAACTTATGTTAAGTTTAAGGACAGGTTGCACTAGTGATATAATGGTGGTGTTCCTACCTGTACGCCGGAAGACCTGGGTTCAAGTTCCACTTGTCCAAGACATGTCATAATATGTCTGAACAGGCTAATTTAAAAAATCTACATTATAATGCAACCATAACTTTATCAGTTGTTAACATTACAAGATAGAGGTGCGAAAAATTCTGATTGAACTTGAAGTAAATGGCAAAATTAACTATTTCAGTCTCGTTCATTTAAAAGTGGAGCCTTTTTGTACATTTTCCAATTATAAATGTTAAATGAAACACCTTGTCGAATTGAAAATGTGAAAAATTGTAGCTTGGTCCACTTCGGGTCTTTTAACTATGAACTGTTTTGTTGGTATTGGTCAACCCTATCAGCACCACCAACTTACTTTTTTATCTACCACAGCATGCTCTCCATTTTTTTCAGAACTGTACCTTAATCCTGATGTTACTCTTAGCTTTGTGCGAAAGCATCTACTTCCAAATCAGAAGGATATAGTTTCAGTAATGTTCAAGGGCCTTGAATGCAAAATCAAGACCAATACTCTAGTGTAGTACTGAGGGACAGATGCACTGTTTGAGGTATCACCTTTCAGCTGAGATGCTGAAACAAGAATCCATCTGTCCTCAGATGATGTAAAAGATATAATTTATTCTTCAAATTAACTTGGAGGGATTTTAACTCCAATGTCCTTGCCAATATTTATCCTTCAAGAAAAATGACTGAAAATGATTCTGTTCACCTGTGGGCCCATAACATGAACATTGGCTCCCCAAGCTCCCACTTTACGACAGTGACTATTTTTCAAAAGATATTTTTCATTGAGATCTCAGTGGTTATTATAGAAATCAACTGATCCAAAAGGATTTCTGAAGGATATGTTATGCCTGGCAAACCTGATTGAAATTTTTGAAGAGATGGCTACTAAAGTAGTAGACAGGGACGGTTGTAGATGTTGTTAATATGGACTTTAGTAAGTTATTTCCCAAATTCCTTCATGAAAGAATGTTTTACAGAATTGAACTGTTGACCAGTTTGGAAATTAGCTAAGTGGTGGAGGCAGAGATAGAGTTAAACAACAGATCTTCTCATTGGAAAATGTAGGAGAGGGAAGGAGAGGAATGAAAAGATGATGGACTGGATCCAGTTGCCTTATTTGAAATCTTTAAGGGCAGGAGAGGGTAGACAGAGGTTGATCTGATTTGATTTATTGCTATTTTACCTGGACTGTCAGAGGCCGAGGGGTGACCTTATAGAGGTCTGTAAAATCATGAGGGGCATGGATAGGGTAAATAGACAAGATTTTCTTTCTGGGGTGGGAGAGTCCAAAACTATAAGGCATAGGTTTAAGGTGAGAAGGGAAAGATTTAGAAGGGATCGAAGAGGCAACATTTTCACGCAGAGGGTGGTCTGTGTATGGAAAGAGCTGCCAAAGAAAGTGATGGAGGCTGGTACTATTACAATATTTAAAAGGCATCTGGATTGGTATATGAATAGGAAAGATTTAGAGGGTTATGGGCCAAATGGGACTAGATTTATTCAGGATATCTGGTTGTTATGAACGAGTTGGACCGAAGGGTCTGTTTCCATGCTGTATATTTCTATGACTCTTAAGTAGGTTTTTACTGATGTTATATAAATGGAAATTGAAAGTTCGTCTTGCCTAGACTGTATTGGATAAAATATTTTTCAGGATATCTTTTCTACTACTTACGAAATGATTGGAAACTTTTCAGGTTCTCTCAAAATTGACATCACAGCTTGTGAACGAGATTGACAGCATACTTGGCAACAAACCACTAAGCAAGAAGGACTACCGATCCTAACTTAAAGATGCATGATGATGACTGGGACTGCATGACGAAAGTGGTACTCTTTACTTGCTGGACCACTGTCTGGCTGTGAATCTAAAGCTGTTTACTGTTGAATTCCCACAGGTGCATGCTTATGCAGTGAGAGGTGTACCCTTAAAACAGAAGCACATTCTAAAATCACCCAGATCAAGGTGGTTCCTGCAGTTTTCTATTCACCCAAACTGTACACTGAACTATTTGCTTATAACAAAAATAAACATAAACACATTCATAACTTGTGTACTTTTGGAATCTGAATTCCAGTACCAAGTTTAAACAATCATTCCTCCCAAGTGAACTTCATCCAGTGAGTTATAGATCACAGGCATGAACATGTAATGGCTTGCATTATGCTGGAACTTGCTGATTTTTTTTTTTAGGACTAGAGTCTTAATGTGTTTACATAGTAAATTGAAATCCAAAGAAGCATTTAGGATGTTTTATTTCAGGTAACAAAATATACTGGAAACAATTACTCGTTTTAACCTGTTCCAGACTAATCAGGTACATTTATATAAAAATCACTAAATACATGTTAAACCACATTGCTTGTTTTGGCAAACACGATTGCCTTTTTCAAAAAGCAGCAATTGCTTTATGAATGGTCCCTAAACCTGAACTTCTTCGGTTACATAAATGTCTAATTTTTGATTATTCATTGGTTGAGAGTTAGGAGAGAGAAGTAGGGGATAAGGGGAATGTGGTCAGATTGGTTGAATCTGACAATTTAAGTTTCAAGAGGCTATATATCAGCATTTCAGCTCTTCACCACATACACCAAACTTAAGACAGCAACCAGTTCACAGGGGACACTAATTTAGGAAATAAAGTAAGTTTGGTCAAACGAAGATGAAGTTTAGTCAAACGAAGATGAAGTTTAAAGTTCCATTGACAGATTAAGTGAGGAAAAACAATGGAACAACCAGTGAACCACGGGAAGTGAAAGGTAATCCATTTTGGATTCAAGAAAGACAAATTAGATTACTTTCTTATTGGCTAGAGACCAGATATTCTGGAGTAAAGTGAAGGGTACAGACACATAAATCATTAAAAATCAATGTACAAGTACACCAAGTCGTCAAAAAGGCTAATGGATTGTTGGCGTATCATGAGCGTTGTAATACTTTTCTTCCTCCATTTTGTATCAGCTGTCAAACAACATTTGATGGACTGCAAACAATTTTAGGCACTGCACCTCAAAGGATATTTGACCTTGAGCAGGGTGTAGTGCATATTTACCAAAATGATACTAAGCCTTAAAAAGAATTAAATTGTGAGGGCAGGTTATGTAAAGGGGATTGCAGTCCTTTTAATTAAAGATTGCAGATGATTATGGTGTTTAAAATGATAAAAGGATTTGATATGTAGACACAGATAAGCTATTTCTTAGCTTATCTAAGAACTAAGGGGGGCAAAAACAGAACAAGGGGGCAAAACTGAAAATTAGAGCTGTCATTGTGGAGTGAAATCTGGAAGAACCTTTTCATCAAAAATGGCAGTGGAAATATGAAATTCTTTCCCCAGAAAGGGTGTGGACACTGGGTCAATTGAAACTCTTTATTTACTTAGGTAGATACACTTCACTGGGAATGAGTCAATGGTGAGTTTATTAAGTGAGGTATAGATCAACCATGATTTGATTAAATGGCAAAACAGGCACAAGAGTCTGAATGAAATACAGGAATTCCACCATTCTTATGCTCCTATGTATTTTAGAAACAAGTTTAGATGGTTTTAAATTATTTGAGAAACTATTTAGTAGAATGTTGGTCAGTTTCTTTTGCAGAAAGAATTTTTGTTACTGAACAACTACATGGCAGAATTGGTAACTATAAGAAGTAAGCCACAGAGTTGCTTTTATTGTAGAAAGGTGATCAAGCAACATTCTTCTGTACTTCATTATCACATACTTAATTGAGTATTATGCACTTTGACCAGTTACCAGATTTCAAATGTAGATCATATATCATTTGCTCGATGGTTAAAAAGTTACATTGCTGTATCTGATTTAATTATAAAAAAATAAAATTAAGTGAAAGCATAACATTGGGAGATTTAGTTTGATGTATCTCGCACTTTCTTAAGTTATTTATTATATCACAGCTGAAAGTTTAATGAGAAATAAGAACTAGCCAGCAGGCATAATTATAATGCAGCAATTTATTTGACTTGTCATGTAATACAATGTGTTAATATTTTTACAATCTAATTTAGTTATTTTATTCATTCATGGGATGAGGGCATCGCTGGGTAGGCAGCATTTATTGCCCATCCATAATTACCCAGAGGGCAGTTAAGAGTAAACCACACTGCTGAGAGTCTGGAGTCACACGTAGGCCAGACCAGCTATGGATGGTAGTTTCCTTCCCTAAAGGATATTAGTGAACCTCATGGGTTTTTCCAACAATAGACTCACAGTCATGATTATACTCCTAATTCCAAATATTTATTGAATTCAAATTCCACCATCTGTCATGGCAGGATTCGAACCCGGGTCCCCAGAACATTATCTGGGTCTCTCAATTAACAGTCCAGCAATAATACCACTAGGCCATTGCCTCCCCAGGTTTTAAGATACTTCTGTAGTAATTGCCAGTGTTTTTAAATGTGCAGAAATGCTTAGTGACTTCCATTTCTAAAGCTCTCATTCTTCCTTTTTTAAGCTTCTTAAAACCTACATTTTAATCAAGCTTGTAGCCATCTACGATAGCCTCCCACAATAAGTGATATCAGACACGATCATTATTTTTGCTGTATAAGGGATAGAGATTTTCATAATTTGTATGAGTTTACATGTTGCAAATACTGTATTTATAGCATCTACACAGCACACCAAATACACTAAAGGCCAACTCAATGTCTTATTTTACACAAGTTTCAACTTGACATTTATAGCATTTACTGAAAGAGAGGGTGGGTGAGTGTGTGTGTCCATACAGGTTAAAGCAAAACTGCAAACTTCTAGAAAAAAACTCAGTTGCAAAATGCATTCATTTTATTACATAACATCCATGACCTTGACAATATGGATACAGGTGTATTGTAAAAAAAAATGCAGTTCACAGAACTGTAGTTGTTTCAGTCAAGTGACCAATTCTGTAGTTTCAGGTCTCAAGTTTACAGATTTTAAAATCTAAGTGACCTTATTAAGTACACAGACTATTCAATTCTTGACAACAGCTCACTAAGAAAACCCGAGAAAATTACTTTGAGCCTGTAGAAAGAAGAGCAATCAACCCTGATGAAGCACAAATCGACAGGATGTAATTTCTGAGAGTTCAATTAAGGAATACAGGTTTTATACAGAAACGTGTAACAATAATTTATATCTGAATAGAAAGACTGAATGATATTTCCAGATAAATGAAGCATCAACACAAGCAAATAAATTTTGGGTCCTGTACAGTTGTGTTTCCATCTATTTTCCAGAGAATATATTGGATTTTAATTTGCAGTTATTGGATACAGTGCTGTTCAAACAGATCTAAAAGACCAACTGTGTGCATACTCAGCAATGATTACAGCACAATCTAAGGTTTCAAATTTACCAATCGGGAATGACAGAAACTTTAGCAGCTGCAATGAAATCAGCAATATGGATTCCTGTCTAATAATGGGGATAAATGTGTAGACTGATAGTTAATGGCCTTCCATACACTTACTAGGGCCTCTAACCTGTAGTTCTCAATAGGAAAAGAAAAACTGATCTTTTAATCACCTCTTGCGACAGTTTAGCTCCAATCAGTAACAGGAATGCAATAACTGTTGAAGGTGACACAAGTTAAAAACCATTAACTGATTCCTTCTTAAAATGTAGATACCTGCATGGTGGTGTTATTATTTCAGCATTAAAAAGGATACACTGTAGGATTGAAATTCTTCAGTATAAAGAATGAAGCAATGATCACCATAACCAGAAACAGGGTGTTGTTGTAAAAGATTGAGAAGGTTGTAGCTTCATAGTCAGCCACTTCATTCTTTTTCCATAGAATTCTATGAAGGAGAAAGCAAGCTTTTAAGTTTATATCTAGAAACAAATACCACATGATTTGTGGAAATGCCACACAAAGAATAAACTTTGTTTACATCCAAAAACAGGTGTTCTAGCACTGGGAACAATCAGTCTGAATGGATAGGCCTGAGATACATAAATATTGAGCCACAAACCCCCATCAGGGAAACAAAACTACACACAACCACTGTGCAGCTCAGTTGGATCAGTGAAGAGGCCTTAAAGATTGCATCATTTCTGCGAACTCCTGAAGGAGAAATCTTGCACCAGATATTTAAAGACTATCTGTTGGGTCATAAGCAGACTAGGTTTTCATGAATACATTCAATGCTGAAAACTAAAGTTCCGTCTACTATAGACCTGCAATTGCACTTGTCATCTTACAGTTTCTCTGCTTCTATAAGTACGTGCAGAAAAGTCAAAAATGGGAAGTTATAATGGGAAACAAAGAGTTGGCAGTTCAATTAAAAACAATTTTATTCAGTCTTCACACAGGACAAAAATGACGTTCCAGCCAAAGCAAGAAACTGAAGGAAATCAGTATTAATAGGGAAGTGGTTTTAGGCAAATTGATGGGATTAAAGGTCAATATCTCCCCAGGGTCTGTTAATTTGCATCCCGGAGTACTTAAGGAAGTGATTGTGCAAACAGTAGATGCATCGGTGGTTATCTTTCAAGATTCTACAGACTCTGGAACAGTTCCTACAATTGGAGGCAGCTAATGAAACCCTACTACTTAAGAAAGGATGTAGAGAGAAATCCGGGATTTACAGACCAGTTAACCTGACAATCAGTAGTGAGGAAAATGCAAGAGTTCATTATAAATGTTTTAACTGCAGAACATTTGGCAAAAAAACACAGGATTGGACAGAGTAAGCACGGATTTATGAAAGGAAGATCCTGCTTGATGTACTACTGGAATTTTGCGAGGATGGAACTAGTAGAGTTCATAAGGGAAAGCCAATGGTTGTGGTTTTCTTGGACTTTCAGTAGCTTGTCAATAAGGTCCTATAAAGGGATTATAAAGGGATTATTGTACAAAATTGAAGTGCCTGAGATTGGGGCTAGAGTACTGACTTGGATAAAGAGCTGGTTGGCTGACAAGAAACAAAGGAATAAACAGGTCTTTTTCCCAAGTGACAGTCAGTGACTAGTGGGGTACTGCAAGGATCAGTGCTTGGACCAGAGCTATTCACAATATTTATTAATAATTTAGATAAGGAAGTAAAATGTAATATGTCTAAGTTTGCAGACAACTCAAAGCTGGGTGAAAGGGTGAAATGTGAGGAGGATGCAGCGATGTTTCAGTGTGATTTGGACAAGTTGATTGGGCAAATACATGACAGATGAACTGTAACGTGGACAAATATAAGGATATCCAGTTTGATAACAAAGTTAGGAAAGCAGATTATCTGAATGGTGATAGACTGAAAAGGGAGAGTTATGAGACTTGGAGCACCAGTCACTGAAAGGAAGCATGCAGGTATAGCAAGCAATGAAGAAGCCAAATGGTGTGTTGGCCTTCATAGTGAAAGGGTTTGAATACAGGAGCAGGCATGTCTTGCTGCAATTATACAGGGTCCTGGTAAGACGACAATTGGAATATTGCGACAACACAGTGTGGAGCTGGAGGAGCATAGCAGGCCAGGCAGCATCAGAGGAGCAGGAAAATTGACGTTTCGGGTCAGGACCCTTCTTCAGATATCTGGTTGCTCTCTTAATTACAATGATCTTTGTTTAAAAGAATCCTTGTGCTGAAACACCCAGCCTCACTTTGCACACATCACAAATTTCTGAAGAAGGGTCCCGAAACGTCAACTTTCCTGCTCCTCTGATGCTGCCTGGCCTGCTGTGCTCCTCCAGCTCCTCACTGTGTTATCTCTGACTCCAGCATCGGCAGTTCTCACTACCTGGAATATTGTGTCTAGTTTTGATCTCCTTATCGGAGGAAAAATATTCTGGCTATGGAGGGAGTGCAACAAAGATTTACCAGACTACTCCTTGGATGGCAGGACTGATGTAAGAACAGACACTGGATCAGATAGGACTATAGTAACTGGAGCTTGAAGGTAAGGGGATATTTCATAGAAACCTATAAATTTAATTGGACTAGATAGAGTGAATGCAGGAAAGATGTTTCTGATGAGTGGGGAGTGCAGAATAAGGGGGGACAGCTTAGGGATAAGGGGCAGGTGATTTAGAATTAATGAGAAATTTCTTCACCTGGACAGTGGTGAGCCTTTGGAAAACACTGCCACAGAAAGCAGTTGATACCTAAACATTGAATGCTTAGGGATTTGGATGTAGTTCTTTGGGCTAAAGGGATCAAAGGATATGGGGGTAAAAAGTGGCAATGGGTACTCAGTTGGATGATCAGCTGTGATCCTCATGACTGGCAGTGCAGGCATGAAGGGCTGAATAGTCTACTCCTATTTTCTACGTTTCTTGGTGATGTTGCCATGTGCCTTTTTGAAACCAAACTAGCAATGCCAAATTTATTTGGTATTCACTCACTGTGCCATAACTATATTCAAAACCAAGTAAGGAACTACACCATACACACTCCAAGCCACTCTACAAAGGAACAAAGCTAATTCTCTGTAAGAAGTCATTTCTAAGTTGGGCTGATTACTTCACAACTGAAGTTACAAAGAATTGATTTCAGACAATCGGGCAATACAACAATATGCTGAGGTTCATAAGAATCCTGCCTGGAATCAGATTGGTTGCGCTGATGGTATAGTTTTCATATAAATTATAGAGCATCTTCAAAGAAAAAGTAGAAAGTCATGCAGCCACATTTAAAATTCTGAGAACAACTTTTAAGTGGGAATAACAGAGCCATTTTGATTTTGGCATCCATTTAAACACAACAGCCATAAACATGAAGTGAATATCCTCACTGCTATTGCTATCCGGTTGCTCTCTTAATTACAATGGTCTCTGTTTAAAAGAATCCTTGTGCTGCAAACCCAGCCTCACCTTGCACACATCACAAATTTACATACAAGAAATGGACTTTTGCATGATTTGACACTCAATTTTGAAAGCAATATCTCCTATATAATTTTCAAAATGTAACAGCACACCTCTCATCTTTTTCTTTGCGAGACATCTTCCTGTTGTCGGCTTCCGACAGTTTGCGAGTGACCTCCTTGGAAACTGCATCTTCTCTCTTCTGTGCAACCCTGGGCATATGAATCTCTGTTAACACAGTGACGTGCTAATATCATTCAATAACCTACGAATACTTTTACTACAGAAGTTACTTACTTGTGTTTCAGGACAAACTTTACATTTTTGTAAGCAAATGCAACAAGATAGGTACTGACAAGGGTCATGACACAATACAGAACTGCAGACTGGACAAGGTCCATGTGCCAGATCCTCCAGTAGAGCCCTGGAAGACAAAGTTTAGAGGTCGTTCATTCCAGCAGTACTAAGGTACATTATCGGCAGATATCTTACAGCAGTGAAGAAAACGTAACAGGTTCAAAATTTCAACTCTAATGATAACAAACAGACATTTTGAACATCTACCTATCTATTCACAAACTGTCTTGGAAAAGGTGAAAATTGCAAATCTTCCTCAGCTTGAGGAAATATTCATAGCTTATTTTCCTTTCTTTTTGAGTTAATCAAATTTCACCTAGAATGAAAAAAGTCGAAGAAGAGAGTATGGAAGCTTAAGTTTTAACCTTAAAGTTCCCTGATCCAAGGATGCAAATGTAAAACTTCAAGAGAGATGATCAATAATACACAAGGTTCTGCTGGTAAATCTGGTAAATATAATTCCAAAACAAAGACTACTGAACTTTACACACCCATGTCCTCAGTTGGGGGAGCTGAAGAAAGCAAAATAGTACAAGTTTATTTGCACAGCAAGAAGATTTAGAAAAACTTTTTAAAAAATTCTGATGAAATTCACATAAGATAGAATGCACCCCTTGCCCACTGAAGTTTTTGGCATTATCCACCTCCACTATACTGCAGCAATACTCTCACCATTGTTACTTGTTCCAACATTGCCAAAACATCTCAGCAAAAGACAAGGTTGAAGCAATTGTAAGCATCTTTAGCCAGAATGATCATCTCACCCTTCTCCCAAGGTCTCCAGCATCACAGATGCCAGCCTTCAGCTAATTCAATTCACTGCGCATAATATTAAGAAACAGCTGAAGGCACTGGATACTGCAAAGGCTATGAACCCTGACAACATTCAAACAATAGTACTGAAGATCTGTATTCCAGAACTAACCATACTCCTAGCCAAGCTGTTCCAACACAGTATCTACTTGGCAATATGGAAGATTATCCAAGTATGCCCTGTATACAAGAAATAGTTTTCATTTTTTGTCAGCCCTACCTCTTCAGCAGCATATTCTGTAAACTCCATTGCTTGAATAAAACAAAACAAAAACAAACAACAGGAACAGGCCTTTCGGCCCTCCAACCCTGCGCTGATACTATTTGCCCTTCTGTACTAAAACTGTTTCCACTTACAGGATCCATATTCATCTATTCCCTTCCTGTTCATGTATTTCTAGGAGGTGCTTCTTGAGTGCTGCAATTGTGTCTGCTTCCACCACCACCTCTGGCAGCGCGTTCCAGGCACTCGCCACTCTTTGTGCGAAAAACGTGCCTCGCACATCTCTTTTAAGCTCCACCACCACCCCCAACCAAACACCTAGGACCTCTGGTCCCAAGCAATTGACGCCTCCACCCTCGGATAAAAGCCTCAGACTTGGGTTGCATCTTTCTTCCCTCACCCATCCTTTATACACTGACTTCAAAATCCTCCTCATTGTCAGTTTAAGGATAATCTCCAGCTCCCTGAGTTATTTTGCCCTATCCTATTGGAATTAATTTTTCGTGTGATGATTTCTTCTCCCACAGTTTCAGTTACATTCCCACCTTTTAGCCACTCTTATTCCCTCGAAATACAAAAAAAACCTTTCAGTGCACCAATGCGACCCCCTACCATGAAAGAGTTTGATCGTCGTGCTGTCTTATAGACACAAAATTGCCGCAAATTCTTATGCATCAGGTCAAATGTGAGTAATGAAACCTTATCCTGATCACTGCTACTGCCCTTCCATTGGCAACAGTGGCTGTGCCTCTCCACACACTTACAGATGGGAATGGCCGACACAATGAATGCGTTTCCATAAAACAGTGCAGAAGATTTGGCCGAGACATTTCTGCTGAAATCCTGCAGCAACAGATCTTCCTCTGATTGCTGCTTGCTGCTGCCTTTAGGAGCCATCAGTCCACGTCCTCAAACCCGAATCCTCCGGAAGAATCGTCAGCACTCGAAACCGGCCCACAATGCCCCGCGGCACAGACCTCCCAGCGGCCCACAATCCTCTGCGCCTTCTTTAAACAGCTGGTAGTGTGCGGTGAGCCAATCTTAAGTTTCTTGTGCAAACAGAAACTGTAGATTTACCGTAAACAAAGAGTCCACATGAGGTCTAAAAATGTTTATAAACTCCTTGGTGCTCTCTATTATGGCGATTGGTGAAACTGGATGAATCGTTGTCATCTTTATTACAGGCACTTAGAGTTTAAGAATGACAGTGCTTTTAATTTACAAAATTAGACGAAAAACATCTACTGAGGATAAAATAACCGATTTTGAAGCCATAACTGGAGAAGGTTGAGCGTAATTTAGTTCGCACAGACTTTTACCATGTAGGTGGTGGACAGATATTGGGGAAATAGGAAACAAAGAGCAGGATTTGGGCCCAGACCATGCTCCACCATTTATTGAAATCAAAGCTGATCTAATTGCATCCTCAAATTCATATTCCTGCCCGCCTCTGGTGTCCTATCACCCTCTTGCTTGCAAAAAAAATCTATCACATCTACTTGGAAATATTTAAGGACTGTTTGCAACACCAATTCAGGAGGGTTGCAAATTCCAGGATGTTGATAGTGAGGGATTCAGTGATTGCAGTATCACTGAATGTCAAGGGGAAATTGTTAGATTCTGTCATTGTGTAGCATAGATGTTACTTTCCACTTATCAGCCCAAGCCTGGATGTTTTTCAGGTCTTGCTGCATATGAACATGTACTATTTCATTAACTGAGGAGTTGTGAATGGTGCTGAACCTTGTGCAATCATCAGTGAACATGTCCAATTCTGAATTCATGATGGAGGGAAGGTCGTTGATGAGTGAGCCTCAAGATGGTTATATATAGGATCTGAATATTGTTGGGCCTAGCTTCTGAAGAACTTTTTTTAAATTCAGTATAAGGTTCAGTAACCAGATTTTCAAAAACAAACCTTGAAAATATTGAAAGTTAGAGCTTTGTGATGATTATTATGTTGGGTGAGAAGGGTTGTCAAAGGTGGGAGGTGGAGACATCCTGGAAATTGTCTAGGCAGCATCAGAGGAGCAGGAAAGTTCACGTTGATGAACTTGAGGTTGGGGGTGAAAGGTGTTACTAAAGTTGCTGAACTGTTCAAGCTCCTCGTGGAAGCCGAGACAGTCATCGATGTAACAGAGGAAGAGGTGGGACATACGTAGAGGCAGGCATAGCTTGGGCCCATGCGGTTCCCGTGGCCATCCTTTTAGTCTGTAGAAAGTGATCCTACACCTCCCCCCTCATCTCCATTCAAGGCACCAAAAAACCAACCTCAAATTCACCTGGACCATCTCTGATACCTCTCTCTCCTTCCTGGACCTCTCTGTCTCCATCTCTGGTGACCACCTCAAGACCGACATCTATTTCAAGCCTGACTCCCACAGCTACCTAGACTACACATCCTCTCATCCACCTTTCTGTGAGAATGTGATCCCCAATTCCAAGTTCCTCTGCCTCTGCCACGTCTGCTCCCAAGATGGTGCGTTCCACTACCAAACATCCCTGTCCTGTTATTTCAAGGACCGCAACTTCTCCCCTTCGGTGGTTAAAAATGCTCTTGAACGCATCTCTTGCGTTTCCTGCACCTCTGCCTTTACATCCCCTCCCCCCCAACAAAAACAAAGACAGAATCCCCCTTGTACTCACATATCACCCCACTAACCTCCATATCCAACATATCATTCTCCGCCACTTCCGGCACCGACAATTTGACCCCTCAACCAAAGATATATTTCCCTCCCCACCCCTATCTGCCTTTTGTAGGGACTGCTTTCTCCGCGACTTACTCGTCAGCTCCACACTCCTGACTAGGCCTACCATCCCCGGCACCTTTCCCTGCAACCGCAGGAAGTGCCACACCTGCTCCTACACCTCCCCCCTCACCTCCATTCAAGGCACCAAACAAATCTTTCACATCAGACAGAGATTCACCTGCACAACCATCAGTGTGATCTATTGCATCGGCTGCTCCCGACGTGGCCTCCTCTACATCGGTGAGACCAAGCGGAGGCTCGGGGAATACTTTGTAGAGCACCTGCGCTCAGTTCATGACAAACAACAACACCTTCCGATTACAAACCATTTCAACTACCCCTCCCACTCCCTGGGAGACATGTCCATCCTGGGCCTCCTCCAGTGTCACAATGATGCCATCCAGAAACTGGAGGAGCAGCACCTCATATTCCGCCTCAGGAACATACACCCCGATAGCCTAAACGTGGATTTTACCAGTTTCAAAATCTCCCCACCTCTGGCCTCATCCCATAACCAACCCTCCCTCTCATCCCCGCCTCCTTGACCTGATATAACCTGTCCATCTTCTCTCCCACCTATCTGCTCCTCCCACCGCACTGACCAATCCCCACCAAATCCTACCTGCACTCACCTATCACCATCTCACCTATCTTCCCCAGCCCCACCCCTCCTCCCTGTATGTGTTTCAGAGCTCCCTTCCCCCTCCCCCATTTCTGAAAAAGGGTCCCAACCTGAAACGTCAACTTTCCTGCTCCTCTGATGCTGCCTGGCCTGCTATGCTTTTCCAGCTCCACACTGTGTTATCTCTGACTCCAGCATTGGCGGTTATTACTATCTTTGGGCCAGGAAAAGCTCTCTTTTTTGAACTGGAGTCATGAGATCTTTTACATTAATCTGAGCAGGAATATTGGGCCTTGATTTCATACCTCATTGGAAGGATAATACCTCCAACAATAAAGCACTCCCTCAGTACTATCTTGGAGGGTCAACCTTGATTTTCATGCCCAAGTCCCAGGGTGCAACCTGAACTTGCAACCTTATGACTCTGACGTGACGGTACTCCTAATTCTATCACATTACCTTACTTGTGGCTCACCTCAATGTCACAGTCACAAAAAAATTGAAAAAAGATCTCATGACTCCAGTTCAAAAAAGAGAGCTTTTCCTGGCCCAAAGATAGTAATTCAAGTTGAATTCAACTCCCCCTCCCATTCCTCAGACGACATGTCCATCCTGGGCCTCCTGCAGTGCCACAATGATGCCACCCAAAGGCTGCAGGAACAGCAACTCTTATTCAGCCTGGGAACCCTGCAGCCCAATGGTATCAATGTGGATTTCACAAGCTTCAAAATCTCCCCTCGCCCAACCGCATCCCAAAACCAGCCCAGCTCGTCCCTGCCTCCCTACCCTGTTCTTCCTCTCACCTATCCCATCCTCCCACCTCAAGCCTCACCCCCATCTCCTACCTATTAACCTCATCCCGCCCCCTCGACCTGTCCATCCTCCCTGGACTGACCTATCTCCTCCCTACCTCCCCACCTACACTCACCTTTACTGGCTCCATGCCCGCCTCTTTGACTTGTCTGTCTCCTCTCTACCTATCCTCTCCTCTATCCATCTTCTATCCGCCTCCCCCTCTCTCGCTACTTATTTCAGAACCCTCTTCCATTTCCCCATTTCTGATGAAGGGTCTAGGCCCGAAATGTCAAGCTTTCCTACTCCTATGATGCTGCTTGGCCTGTAGTGTTCATCCAGCTCCACACCTTGTTATCTTGGATTCTCCAGCATCTGCAGTTCCTATTATCTCTGATCCAGTTTTTAATTAACCTGAAGGTCAGCTAAATTTAATCTCATACAATTCAGTTCCCTGAAAACTAACTACTAAATTTTAACTATTAAAATTTAACCTATCAGTCTGTTTTTGAAGTGGCACATGTCTACCCTCTCTGTAAAATAATACCATGTGTTGTGTGTGACAAAACTAAAGCCATCCTGTCCAACCTCTGCCAGAACATATTATTTTAAAAGATTCCCGGAGGAAATGTGCATATCAGCATCGCCTCAGACATATTTTATATCTCTTACATCATTTTGTGATCAAAGATAGATTACAAGTATACATGAATAAGACTATTGTACCAATGTGCATTACACAATGAAGATAATATAATTGTAACAGCTATATTATTCAGAACTATCGCTCACTAAACAAATAACAATTCACAACAAAACTGACATCTTGATAAATAACTTTATTATATCCTTGATTATTATTGTTATACGATTCGGATAAAAATAATGTACAAGAGTATGGAGAAAAAGCAGGAGATTGGCACTACGTAAAGATGCTTATTTAACAAGCTGGTGCAGTGCCCAAATGGCCTCCTTCTGCGCAGTAACACTTGGGATTCTGTGATTATCATGGTGTGATTTATGTTATGGCTACTTCTGTCTCTGAGTCATTTACAGATGTTTACTTCTAGTTCAACTTGTGCATTATAATAATGTGAAAAAGGCAAATCTGGAACAAGTTTTCATTCCTAATTCAAATTCAAGCTTGTCTACATCCTATATCAGTGCTTAACATACATGCAGGTTATGAAGGGTTCTTACAGCACAGTGGTAGTGTCCCTACCTCTTGGCTTCAAGTCTCACCTGTTCCAGATGTGTATCATAACATGTTTGTTCAGGTTGACTAGAAATATCAACATGCAGGCTATGATGTAGTGTAAAGAATTTGACCATGATAAATAAGTCTACAGCAAGACTGTCAAATTGTAGCAAAGTGTCATAGAATCATAGAATTGTACGGCACAGGAACCAACCTTTTGGTCCAGTGTGTCCACGCTGTCCAGATATTCTAAATTAATCTTGTCCCATTTGCTAACATTTGGCCCATACCTCTCTAAAACCCTCGTATTCATGTACCCATCCCGGTGCCTTTTAAATGTTGTAATTGTACCAGCCTCCACCACTTCTTCGGGCAGCTCATTCCATACACGCACCACCCTCTGCATGTAAAAGTTGCTCCTTAGGTTCCTTTTAAGTCTTTCCCCTTTCACTTCAAACACATGCCCTCCAGTTCTTGACTATTACCCTATCCGCGCCCCTTATGACTTTATGAACCTGTAGAAGGTCACCTATCAGACTCCGATGCTCCAGGGGAAATAGCCTCAGCCTGTCCTATAGTTCAAATGCTCCAACCCTGGCAACATCCTTGTAAATTATTTCTACACCCTTTCAAGTTTAGCAACATCTTTCCATTACCAGGGAGACTAGAATTGAATCCAGCATTCTAAAGGTGGCCTAACCAACGTCCTGTACAGCCACAACATGACATGCCAATGCACTGACCTATAAAGGAAAGTGTAACAAATGCCTTCTTCACTACCCTGTCTACCTGTGACTCCACTTTCAAGGAACTATGTACCTGCACCCCCAACGCTCCCCAGGACCCTATCATTAAGTGAATAAGTCTGCCCTGATTTGCCTTAACAAAAAACAACACCTCACATTTATCTAAATTAAACTCCATCTGTGAAAAGATTTGTTTGGCATAAATGATAACAAAATAATAATTAACATACTTAACAGGGTATACTCCCATTTTGACTGTGAACAATGTAGTGTGCAAAAACTGGCCTGGATTCATCTTGTAGATTTCTCAGACTTTTGTAATTTTCTGTTCCCAGGTGGCAACAGTTCCTTCACTTTTGATCTTTACCCTTGCTACCACAATTAACGTGGTTTTGATCACCTTTCTGATAGATGTTTTCTAATTAACCAGAGATACTATTACACACTCTGGAGTAGGTAGGACTTGAATCTGTGTGTCCTGGTCCAGAGGTAGGGACACTACCACTTCACCACAAAAACCCCTCTTTGACCTCCTTTCTGATAACCTAAACAGTTAGGGTATCAGTTAGTCCTCCCACTTACAAACTGTTTGAGCCACTTGATCAGTTATCAGGGCATATAATTTATTTTGCCACTGCGATCTAGTGTCAGCTTCTCATCAAGAACTTTCCTAGTAAGAGGATTCTTACACATCCATTATCAGTTATTTCCTAATTCAGTACAGTTCCATGCAGTTATGAACAAATATGCAAACTGAGATTCACATGAGTCTAAACTATGGCATTTAAGATCACATAGGTATGTTAAAGATACAGAGTTTGAATGCATGGTTTAATTCCCTTACAAAACATTATTCTAAAGCATTACTTTCTCATGATAAGGTAAACAACTGCTTGTAGTATATCAGATACTACAAGCTTAAATCATCTTGAAAAACTTGCTGTGCATGAATTATCCATGCTGCTGTACTGTATCATGCTCTTATTAAATATACTGGCTGATGTCTTCTCACATTGCATGACATCCTTGTCATTGGGCTCTTATCTGATCACAGCTGCCTGCAGGTAATCACCACTGAAAATTGAGACAATTGTGTTAAAATTGGGACTGCTCTCTCCCAGTTTGCTATCCCTGTTTTCTTCCTTTGAAAGCTCATCGTCTGATTCTCTGTCTAATACTATATTTTCTGTTGATAAATATTCCTTTCCAGTGTTCTTAATCACTTGTTATGCATACATTTATACTTCTCCTGTGACTCTGTTCTCTTTGAGTTTTTCTTAACCATAAAACTCAGAAAATATTTGTCAGGAATTAAATTGGGACTGTAATATTTTCATTTATTATGCAGGCATAAATCCAACATGGCTAACCATGTCTCATAATTAATAAAGAGCAATTTGCCTATCTACTCTGGATGTATTTGTGCCGAGATATCACTAGAAACGGAGTTTACCATATCTAGAAGTATGTTTGAGGCCTTCCTCAACTGGTGTGCACCAGGAGTTCGGGAGTACAGATGGACACGTTTTACTTTAATTTCTGTTTTGATAATAGAGTTTGATGATCGTACCCATCTAAAAGGTGCATTTGTTAACTCCTATTGTTGATGACAATGGTTATCTTAATTGACTGTTAACAAAACAAGTTAGCAAAGAACATGAACTCTTGTGCTGTCACATGATAAATGTGAACCAATATAACAAGCTTTCCACCTGTGTGGCAGATAGCAATTTTGAATTATAAGCTGCATGTTGTTGTAGAAATAGTTAAATTCCCAAAGCAATGTGTGATTAATCAACATAGCTGTAGCTATGGGCTACCATCTGTTAAACACAGCTTTTGCTGCTGTTCCATGTCCATTATATGTATCCATTTATGGAATAAGAGCCAGATGTTGCACTTTAGTAGACTTTATGTAGGAATTTCAATTCAAAGCAAATAGCAATGAGAAGGTTAGTATCCCGATACCAGCATACAGATTGACACAATCAGATTACAGACAGTAAAAGTGAAAGCTAGGGACAATCGTGCGAAGTGCAAACTACATAAGAAGGACTAAACAGAAACCAGAGATGGAACGAATAGAGGTTAGGCATTTTTCTTTAGGGAAGGTAGGAAACCTTGACAGTGAGTGTACTCTCAGTCAATTCTCTTAGCCATATCTTTGCAGCTGATAAAATGTGACATTCTCCAATTCTTTGATTAGGGGAAGATCTTTTCAATTCAATACATATGCATTTCTTTCAAATAATCATTCTGTCTAAAATTTCTACTTTATTTTTCTGCAAGTTTACTTTGAAGCTGGACAGTTTGCAATTATCCAATACAAAATTATATCCCAAGATATTTTATCTTATGATCCTACTACAATTGGAGCATTGCCAAATATAAAGCAGGATCTGATACAAAAAGAAACAAAAAGCTGCCATGACAATATCCAACTACCCAAAACTCAGTGACTATCGTTACCCTCTGTTAATCGTTGAAACATAGAACATAGGAGTAGTCCTTCAATTCTGCTCAGCTATTCCATATGATCATGGCTGATCATCCAACTCAGTACCTGTTCTTGCTTTCTCCCATTACCCTTTAGCTCCAAGAACTATAACCAATTCCTTCTTGGAAACATTTAATATTTTGGTCTGAATTGCTTTTTGTGGCAGATAATTCCACAGGCTCGCCATTGTGTCGGTGAAGAAATATCTCCTCATCTCAGGCCTAAATCGCCTACCCCATATCCTTTGTCTGTAACCCCTGGTTTTGGACTCCTTGGTCATTGGGAACATCCTCTTTCTGTTTACCTTATCTAGTCCCTGTTAGAATCTTAACCCTCTGCTTGTTCCTGTGGTTGCCTGGAGTGTAAAGAAGACTGCAAGCTGTGTGATTGCTGCTGCCTTGGTATTACTTAACATTACTGCTACTGGATCTTCCTTCTGTAAAAGGGCAGAATGGCTCTCAAGAAAACAAAGCATTTTCAACTTGAAGCTGGTTGCCTGCCCATCATCATTTCAACTTCATGATCTTGCTTTTCCTTTATTTGCACTGTCACTCCCAATAGCTTTCCTGTAGTCTTTGATTGTGTTCGTGTCTGTTTTCCTGAATACACCCATAAGTGAAAACACTCCAGGAAATGTATGGAAGCAATTAAGTTGTTGTGGTATTTTGCTAACTACTAAAGGAATCAAATTATTTCTTCTTTTCATTGGCAAGGAGAGCCATCCTACTTTGAAGACATTTTTCCTAATTTCTCCTTGTCTGCATTATGTACCATTTCTAGTCACGGCAGGCAGAAGAGCAACATGTTTTCATGTCTTCATTGGTGCTGTATAAAACCGACCACAAGGAGGCGCTTGAGGGCTTCCTGGATGACTGCTGGAAAAAGGCTGAAGAGCTGAGATCAGAAGTGTATCTTTAGGATAGAAATACAATCTATCTTAAATATTAATCAGTCCAAGATGCAATTTTACCAGTGCATATAGCTTTTGACATTATTTTAGTTTCTAGAAACAATTTTGGGAGAAAGAATCTCCATGATTTAATCATTTCAGAGTTGTATTTAAAGTATGCAATATATTCACTGCACATATCTATATATTTATCTGAAAAAAAACACATATATCAGTGAACTGGATAGCACTGTCAATTTATATGTCATTCTTCCAGCCATAAAATTTTGTTTGCTCTTTTTAGGTATTCAAACCTTATCTGACATGAAGTTAGTGATAAGCAATAAAGTTATTCAAAAAAATCAATCATTATTGTTCTGTTATAAATTCTGATGTATGCCAGTTTTCAAAGTCAACATTTGTAGATGTTTAGCATATTTTCTTGGTACAATTTCTCAGTATCTCAGTTCCTCAAATTCCAGTTTGATTCTCAAATTCAGTGTTCTTGTTCTTCTCCACGCCTGCTGCTGTGCTCCATGTTTATTATCCTTATTCAACATTTCTCCTTAATGCACAGTTTAAGAATTCTGTGATCATTTTCCCTGCACAGTATTGGTGTAGTTCATACTTATTACCTTCCTCAGTATCTCTGCTCAGAATGAGATTATTTACACCAAACATTATATTAATGAAAAACTATCCGAAAAGTAGCATTGGCTCTCATACTGGAGCAAGTTCATGGCTGCCAATTAGCCTTTATTACTAGATTATTTCTATTATATGAGCTTATAGGAAGAGGTTTTCTGAGAATCCATCCCACCAGCATAATTTCACAGGCAATGGAAAATTGCAGATCCATTGCCCCTGATTTTCCATCCATTTAAATCAATAATAGCAAATAGGCCAGAATACACCTGCAATTTTCTGTTAAGCCACCCACCATCTCAGGCCCTAAATGTCAGCTGGCTATGCAATTGGTGTTGGCATTGCTCCTGAACCTTAACTTACTCTCAACTTGTTATCAATGCACAAAATGTGTATCGTTTCATGGCATCTTCCTTTTGCTAATTTATGAAACATTATATTGGATACACAAAATAATGATTTCCATAGGTAAATGCTCTTACTACAGAACTCATTTCAAAAGTGAAATATTGGAAAGTCATGTATCAAAATTGCACTTTTCAATAGAATGGTCTGCAACTTCAATGTACGCTCAGTATAGGGGGAGGTGATGGCCTTGTGGTATTGTCACTGGACTAGGTTGCCAGTCAAACAAAGTTTCATCAGAATCAATTGTACTGTAATTGTTGTTTCAGATATATATGATAGGTATTTGATCTTATGTTTTAATAGGAAAACCTGGAAATGCTATCAGAACATTAGATTATTCCTTGCGTGTCCATGTTGTTTCCATTCATAACATAATCTTAGAATTATGCAGTACATGAGTAGGCCAAAATTGAATAATAATATCATGTTAATATTTGCATAAATTGCTGGTGACACTTAATTTCCAATATACTTTTGCAAAAGTTTTAATGTTAATGGCAGCTACATTCATTTAAACGTGGAGTGGGATAGCTGTTTCAGCATACTGTGATGTTCATAAATTTACATATGTAAACAGGACCACGATCATCATGCCAGGATGATCTAGGTGCTGTTCCAACATACAGTAATACCTCATAGCAGTAAATTGTGCTTCAGCCTGAAAGCCAACTAAATAATCTACTCTTAAGGTTTCATTCAATGTTACTTTGAGCCAAGCAACTGTTTCCCAATTCCTCCACTTATTGGAAAGTAATTAACCTCCACTTGGTGACTGCCTGAAAATTCGGGCTCAAAACCAATGCCTTCTTTTGTGCTATTTTAGTTATTGGAGCAGCATTTACAAGATTATAATGTTCACCAATTATACCGAATTTATGAGAAATTCATTTGACTATGGGCAGTACCTAGAAATAGACATAAATGTAGAGAATTATTGATGGTGGAAATCAAGGGAGGAGATTTCTTTTGATTACTGTAGACAGCAATATCAATTGTGTAGCAGAAAGACTTCTCACCACCGATTCTAATAAAATCAGCAATATATTCAATTATAACACTATTTTAAATTCGCTAAAAATGTATACATTATGTTTGCAATTGCATTTATTATGCAGAGACCACAGAAAATGTTTGACCTAAGGTTCACCATTCTACCTCTGATAAGTGCTATTGATTCCAATTATTCACTCTATTATACTACCATAGTCTACAGCCAATATTTATTGGATCAATTTCAAACTTTCTATAAGGGTATAAAACTTAGTGTTTTATGTTAGTGGTAAGAGGTTTGATTTTCACGTCCTTTGAAATGAATAAAAATAAAATTGGGATCAATACAGTGTGGAGCTGGAGGAACATAGCAGGCAGTATCAGAGGAGCAGGAAAGTCAACATTTCAGATCCTGATGAAGGGTGCCAACCTAAAATGTCGACTTTCCTGCTCCTCTGATGCTGCCTGACCTGCTGTGTTCCTCCAGCTCCACACTGTATTGACTCTGACTCCAGCATCTGCAGTTCTTTCTATCTCTGGTAATAAAATTGGTTAGTTTCTGGAATGGATGATCAATCCAGGTTGCCAGAAAAATGACAAAATATAGCCATGAAATGAAACAATTTATTGTGATAAAGGATATCAGTATAATTCTTTAAGATGCTTTTACCTTATAATGTTGAAATTAGCTTTGCACAGGAGAAGGAAGTCAAGCTGTTCTTGGGTATATGTCTAGATAAACATCTGTTGGTTGCATGTGTAGGCTAATTGAGTACAGTAAGTTACTGCATTGGTAACATGCCTTCAAATTTTCAGTAAAATAAAAAAAACTCATAATATTACAGAAAAATGCATTGGAATCCTGCCACTGTTACCATAGCTTCAACTGCCTTGTAATGATTTAATAGAAATCAGTTGATTAAATACTGTAGAACATTTACTTGTTACAATTAAAGTATGCTTTAACGACAAACCTTTTCTGTAAAGTTCAGCATGTCCTTGTTCTTGTCTCTTCAGATACTCATAAGGGTAATTATCATTCGCACCTCCATTATTATTTTGATTTTAAGAGATTACAGAATACATTCTGTACTAAGCGACTCAACAGATCCCATTATAAAAATAGAGGGATTACTTTTCGTGCCTTATCAGGTTTTCAGTAATTCTTATTATATAATTATCAGATATTATTTAAGTATCCAGGTCAAATCTACCTTACAGTTGCTAGTTTCTTGTAGAATCACAGAATGTTTAAGCACAGAAGAAGTCATTCTGCTTGTAATGTCTTTGCAAATCACCTGGTACTCCTCCTTCATGGCACTTCAGTTTATTTCCTTTCAGATAATAGTCCACATCCCTTCTGGATGTCTCAATTGACTCTGCCTCCACCAGACTTTCAATAAATGCCTTCCAGATCCTAACATTTACTGTGGGAAGTAGTTGATCCTCGTGTCGCTATTACTTCCTGCACCAATTACCTTGAATCTGTGTCCTCTTCTCAGAACTCCTTTCAATCTTCTCTTCTCCAAGAGAAATGCCTCAATTTCTTCATTCTTTCTGTAAAAATGAAATAGCTTCAACACATTGCACCAAAGAATCATAGAATTGGAATTTTCACCCAGTTTCCAACAGAATGAGTGTGATTTTAGTTTGAAGTTCACGTAGGAATTACTTTCAATGAAAAGAAAAATCTGTTAAATTTAGCTCCTTTAATTCTGTTCCCTAAGAGGGAGCAGTGAGATAAATGGAAAATGTTGCAATACAAAGACATGCATAAAGCTGTGATACAACAATGTCATCTTTCTAATTTTAGCAGAATGCAATTCAAAATTAGCTCTGATAATAAATCATGAGAAAAATTGTTGCTTTCACAGTGAGAAAACGTAAGTTATCTTTGTCTAGTAACTGATGAGGCAGACAAAGCACATGCTTATGATTGTTTTCATGTCTAATTTTCCATGGAACAGGTCATTTGCCTTCACCCGGGGCTATAAATTGAGACGCCCCGCTCCACATCGGGGATAGCTAACCAGGTTCCCCTGCCTGCCACAAGCATGTTGCAAGGATTTACCACATTAAAAAATCCCCTTCTATGGCCATGGTGTCCTGGAATGGGACACAAATCTGAATAAAGGTAAGGATGCTTCCCACTTTAATTCAGAACTTAAGACAATTGTGCCTGCCATGGCTGCTCAATTAAGTTAATTTCACAAGCATATGAAGATTTCATAGAACAGCAAACATTTATTTTTGTTGAGGGATTTCTGGTCCATCATGCACCATGCAAACATTATTAGACAATAATTTCTTCTTGTTCTAGTGCTATATACATGAGCAAAACATGTTTTGGTTTCAGTTCCTGAACATAGTGTATTATTTTTGACACTGCTGTACCGTTAGTTGTGGGTCAGATGGTTGCATTCGTGCCCGAGTCACAGTGTTCCAGGTTCAAATCCCATTCCAGAGTTTAAGCACAAAACTCTATGTTGGCTCTTTCATTAAGTGCTAAGGGAGTACGGCACTGTTGGAGTTGGGTTTTTTTTAGATGATACATTAAAATCATCTGCCTGTTTGGGTGTTTTTTTTTAATCTTTCATGGGATGTTAGCATCCCAGGTTAGGACAGCATTTGTCCTTCCCTTGTTGTCCTTGAAGCATTGAAAATGTAGAAGAAATCATGGCACCATTTTGAAGAACAACAGGGAAGCTTTTGCTGACATTAATCCCTCAATCAACATCAGGAAAACAGATTATCTGGTTGTGATCATATTGCTGATTCTGGGAGTTTGTTGTGCATAAATTGATTGCTGTGTTTGCTCTGTTACACTTCAAAACATTTCCATTGGTTGTCAAGTGCTCAGGAACATCTAGTGGATGTCTAAAGTGCTGTCTAAATGCAAATATTTCTTTTCTTCACAATGGATGAGCTGTCTTAGGGAATCACTCCACGCTATTTTGATTGGGTGGAATAGCCTCAGATTGTGTTATAAAGCCTGTCAGGTGAATGTCTGAAATACTGCAGTAAGCCTACAGTTATGGAGTTAGCAGTTCTGTTTGAACATAGTCTGGGAGCCTTCACCACAGGACCTCCCATCACCTTACCATAATGCACCAACTTGCCATTGGTTAGCCTCACACATCCTTCCTCTCAATTCAGCACTTTGTCAGGCCCAATTGAAAAGTTAAGCAGGCTCTTCCTTAGTCAGTTGGATAACTGACTGTCAATTAAAGAACATTTCCCCCACACTCTCCAAATATTTATGTAAGTGATAAACAAAAATCTTCAATAAAAGTAAAACGTAGTTAAAATTATTTTCTCCCATGCAGTTTGAAACAGAATTCCCACCCTCAATGGTACAGAACGCAGCAGCAGTAAATATTATCTTTCTCAAAACGTGTTCTGTGCATAACAGTTATTTAGGACAACTACAGAATGTTCTAAAAATGTTAATAATTTCTTAAATATCATTCGTCTTTTTCCTTTACCTGCTTCTCATTTCTCCTGGAAGTGTTGACTCCTCATTGAGTAACTCAGTTGGCTGATGAGTACAGTATTCCACCCAAGTACGCATTTTTTGTGACGAGCCTAGGTGCTGAAATGTGCAACCCCAATCCCACTCTCATATGATATTTTTACATGGGCACTTCCAGCAGGGACTCACAGGATAATGGATCTTCTCAAGATCACTAGGCCGCTGAGATCAATGTCAGATTTCTGCTCAGAATGCAGATAATTCAGTGCAAATAAGGACTTTTAGTTCCTAATGAACTTTGGGCAGGCGAAGAGCAGAACATTCACAAACCTGAAAGTCAAACCTAGGGTATGTAACTCAGGACTCATTTGCATCTTGCAGTGAGTTGACCATCCAGAATAAGCAATAATTTTTTAAAATTTGATTTGATTTATTATTGTCCTATGTACCTAGGTACAGTGAAAAGTTTTGTTTTGCGTGCAGTGCAGGTAGATCATACCATACAAAGTGCATAGGGGAATAGAACAGGGCAAAGAATACAGTGCATAATAAATGACAGTGAGCCAGCAAGTAACAAGTGATGGTTGGGCTACCAGAGGCCACCAGTTGGCACTAAAGTAAGTCTTGCCTGATTGGAGGTAAATAATGGTTTAGGGTGTTGGCATCATCTGACCCAAAAAGAGAGGGTTGTGGAGGGTCGTGTCATTGATTTTGTGTACGTAAGCTTTCAAAAGGTGCTTCCAAAATTGAAACCCATTAGATTTATGGGGCAATAGATACATGGATGTAAAATTGTTGAACGTGTGAAAAGCAGATAATTGTGGGAAATAACACAGTGTGGAGCTGGAGGAGCACAGCAGGCCAGGCAGCATCAAAGGAGCAGGAAAGCTGATGTTTCGGATCGGGATCCTTCTTGAATTTCTGAAGAACGGTCCCAGCCCGAAACGTCAGCTTTCCTGCTCCTCTGATGCTGCCTGGCCTGCTGTGTTCATCCAGCTCCACACCGTGTTATCTCAGACTATAGCATTGGTAGTTCTTACTATCTCTAATTGTGGGAAATGGCTGTTTCTCTGACTAAAGCGACATGTTTGTCGGCATCCTTTGAAACTGATGTTTGAAACATTCCTTTCTCTGATATAAATTATTGGCCTGAAATTATCATACAGCGCATTATTTTGAAGTTTGCAGACGACATGAAATTTGGAAATGTAATAAACATTGGGGAAGCTAGTAACAAATTTAAAATGGAGACAGATTGGTGATATGAGCAAAGACAAGTTATTAACACAGATAAATATGATGTGATATTTTTGATCTAATAATGTATTTTGAGGCATGTTTAATAAATAGTATAAGAGTAAAAGATCCCTTAGAACAGTGACCAAAACATGGTAAAATTTAGGATTCAGTTTGACAGCGAGAAACCTGGGTTGGAAATAACAATGCTAAACCTAAAAACAAGTAGGGGTAATTACACAGGAGTGAGGCCGGAGTTAGATGGAGGTCACTAGGAACCGACTTAAGCAGAAAAGAAAATAAGAAACAATCGCAGACATTCAAGAAAATAATTCTTGACTCACAGCAAAGATATATCCCAGTGAGAAAGAGGATTCTAGGAAGGGGACAGACTGATCATGGTTAACTAAAGAAGTTAAAGATAGCATCAAATTGAAACAAAAAATATACAATGTGGCCAAGATTAGTAGTAAACCAGAGGTTTGGGTAAATTTTAAAAGGCAACTAAAGATGGCCAAAAGAAAAGAGGGAGAAAAAAAATGAAAGCAAACTAACAAGTAATATAGAAGCAGACAGCAAGATCTTCTTTAAATATACAAAAAGGAAGAGAGAGGCCAAAGTGAACATAGGTCCCTTAGAGGGCAAAGTTGGGGAAATAATTATGGCAAACCATGAAATGGCAGAGGAGTTGAATAAATACTTGCATTATTCTTCATGGTGGAGGAAATAAACACAATAAATATCACTTAAACTATACAACAGTGCACTAGTCAGACCATACCTGGAATACTGTGAACAATTTTGGTCCCCTTATCAAAGGAAAAATATCCTGGCAAAGATCACTAGGTTGATCAAAGCTGAGATAGACAGATAATTGTATGTCATTAAAGGAATCAAGGGTCATGGAAAAAAGGCAGGCATGTGAAATTTACAGTTATCAGATCAGCCATGATCTCATTGAATGGTGGAGCAGACTCAATGGGCTGAGTGGCCTACTTCTGCTCCTATGTTGCATGTTCTTATGGGACTGAATTATACCTTTTTTTTCTGGCTGATCTGAGTTGTGTCAAGTGTTTTGCAGGGTTTTCCACCCGAGGCGTACATCTGTTGGAGGCTTTCAAAATTTTGGAAATTTTGATGGATTAAATTCAAAGATGCTGTTTGCAGCAGCAGAGTCAGTAACCTAGATGCCACGATTTAAGGGCATTGAATCACAAGTGTCATGCAGGAACCATTTTCTTATGCAGTGAGTTTTTCATAAACTGGAAAAGACTGGAAAAGTTCGAAAGAGTGGTGGGAAGTAATTTTAAGAATAACTTCCTAAAAGGAATTGGATCCATTCTATCAATTTTGTTTATTGTAGTCATTAAAAAGGGGCCAGTCTGCCTTTAAGAATAGCAGCTGACTGCAGCGCAGTATCACAGTTTACAATGCTGCTCATCCCTCGTTGGACACAGTAGCATGAGAAAACATGAAGAAGAAGGAAGCGGTGAGATATTTGTTCCGCCACAAACTACAAACATCTCCATAATGTGGATATGCCAAAATTGTATGCAATCTACCTTGTTCAGATATGGAGTGGGAATTCTTTTCTATTCATTTGTGGGATGTGGGCGTTGCTGGCTGGCGAGCATTTCTTGCCCATTCCTAGTTGTCCTTGAGAAGGTGGTGGTGACCTCTCTTCTTGAACCGCTGCAGTCCACCTGCTGTGAGTTGACCCACAATGTTATTAGGGAGGGAATTCCAGGATTTTGACCCAGGAATCTCACAAATTGTATCACTCAATGCCTAAAATGTGCCATTGCAGAAAAGGTATCTTTCGCTTTTGTAAATTTTCTCCCTTGTTCCCTGAAATGTTTGATTCACACTAGGGTACAATGGTGCACAGGGTGTTTAGCTGGTGTATACAGTGTTTGGCTGGGGTACACGTTTTTTAGCTGGTGTCCGCTGCTATAGATGTCAACATCATCCCGAGTAGCTGTTCTTCATGTGTGATCTAAGACACTATGAATTTACAGATCATTAGACCAATGTCCACATGAGCAAATATTCTAGACAAAGTCAATACACAATGATCTAGGCCAGAAATCCTTACCAAGTTTTCATCTCTGTAAGTTTGGCATGATGGCACTCCAATTTTCCCTAGAGAAGATTATCAAAATTAGCACAAATTAGAAGTCAAATCTTCTACTTGTATGTGTATAATTCACCCCAACTAAACATTTCTGCCTAAAATACTACCAAGGTTCAAATACCAAAGTTCTAAACTTATTACAATAAACTAAATGGCCCAAAAATTCAATGTAATGCAAACAACTAGAAAATAAATAAAAGTTAATAAGCTTTGTATAGTGTTCTTAGCATCAGACCTAAATCCCCGTGTGCTTAGAATAAAAAAAGGCCTGTCAATATCAGATGTCCTCAAAGTACAAATAAATGATAGCATAAGGAGTTTTAGAATTTACCTTCTCTGTAAAATCCTCAAAGGAATCAAGGAGGGTTAGCACGTAGAATCTTTTTATTCTGGTTATATTGCAAGCTGTGACTTTTCTAGTTATTGCAATAGTTGTACATATTACCCCTTAAATATTAGACAGAATCAAAATCAACTAGAGTCTATATGTTTTACAAAAATATATGAGACAATACAGTTCAAAGACAGAATCTGATAGTGGAATCTGCTGTCAATCACTACCTTTAATAATATTATGACATGATCCTTGCTGAGAATGACAGAATATGGAGAAGATGAAGAGTGAACAGTCATTTGGAGCTTGTGACTAATACTGCATTGCAGTAAAATACATCATGTCTACTATTGCTGTTCATCCACATATTTCTGATCTCAAATGTTTCAAACATGTCACTAGATGGGAGCCTGACACATGTTGCTAGACGTGATAGAAGAATTGCAATTTACTCCCCATTCTTTTCAACCTTACTTAACAATGTAAAAAGTCCATTAAAGGGGTTGTTTTCTTTTATTGTAAGGTGCATATTTTAATAAAGCTTAACTTTTTTTTGAAACTGCTTTATCTTATTAATAAATATGGGGATTGGGTAGATAAAGGTCATTTTGCTGTACTAGTGAATGCAAGAAGGTGAGACTGCATCTCATCACAGAAAAATTGGAAAAAAAATAAAAAAAACTGACATCAGAATACAAACCATGAAGCTGATGGTTCTTATTGTTATGATTGCCCCATCTGCATCAATACTCCTAAAAGAAATTTGGACTTCCAGTTAGTAGCTAAAAAAATGACACAACATGATTTCAGATTTTAAGATTTACTGTTTTCAGATTTTAAGACTTTTACTGTAACTAAGCTTCAGGTATATATTTTAGGAAAAACTATTATCCAATTTCACAAAGTGTGAAAGATCCTAAAGATTGCCCACCACACAGATCCAATCTCCATGACAAGATCACATGGGCCTCGGATCCAGGTAGAAACACTGATTAGCAATTCTTTGAATTGCAACTCTGATCTGTCTTGGAAGTATCAGACAATTTAAATCATAAATCTTTACAACCTGACATTCTTCACAACATCCTGAGTCTTTGGAGAATAGCAGTCTAACCGCTATATAAATAAACATGTTGCTGCCATTGTCTCCAAATGTGAACACCCTACAACATCTTTCAAGTAAAATAACAGGTCACTGTTTTATCATGAACAGCCGTGTCACTCAGGCCTGTTGCTAGGCAGACTTCAGAAAATGTCACACATCCCTTTCATTTCACACTAAGCCAAAGACAAAGTCCAAAAAATAGCAATCTTATAAACTTCATATTTTTAACATTGTTTTCAGTTAAACTAGTTCATTAGCTGTTTTAGAAGGAGGCCCATCAGTCTTCACTCAGTTTGACCTGTATGTGACTTCAGCCCAACACTAGTGTGAATGAAACACAAACAGAAATTGCTGGAGAAACTCGGCAGATCTGGCAGCATCCATGGGGAGAAAGAGTCAACATTTCAGGTCCTGTGACCCTTCTTCAGATTTCTGATTTCAGCATCTGCAGTTTATTTAGATGAACACAGCAGGCCAAGCAGCATCATAGGAGCAGGAAAGCTTGACGTTTCGGGCCTAGACCCTTCATCATTTTCTGATGAAGGG
>JAHRHZ010000017.1:11114452-11149529 GCA_024137785.1 Ginglymostoma cirratum | reverse complement strand
AGCTCCACACCTTGTTATCTCGGATTCTCCAGCGTCTGCAGTACCTATTATCTCTGCAGTTTTTTTGGTTTTTTTACCCCCAGTTCTTTTTTCTGACAAGCGTGAATGAGTCTGAATTGACCTAGTGAGCAAAAACAGAACACGAGAGATGGGCAGTATATACCCACTTTGCCACATTCTGAGAATGATTTTTTATAAGTTACAAACTAAATCAAGTTGCTTTAATTGTCATTTTCCTGATTATTAAGCAGTAAATCCTGAGGAATGCTTTTCAACAGAAGATGCAATATAAGCATTACTAGATTTTGCAGGTACTGCTCAAATGTCAATATGACAGAGAATGTTCCCAGCACATCTTCCCAAACCCATGGAAAATAATATAAACTTGGTAAAATTGTTTATTTTTGAAACTATCTCGAAGGAAACCTAGCAACTAACTGATGGTGATATGTCATATTCTGCTGCTTTACAATGTAGAAATGTACATAGCAACTGAAAACACTCAAAAGAACTACATATAAAAATGGGAGAGAGAAAATGCACAACATAATATAGATGGACACAATAACTTTCCTCAAGTTTTATTTAAACTCTTCATGGGAACATTTCTGCTGCAGATTTAGCATGACTGCTTATTGGTTTCACTTCATGCTGATGTTGTGAGTACAGTCCAAATACAAAGCAGGTCTAATTTTGTTTCACTTCAGAATTAGTTTGATCGTTCAAACCCAATTTATACTTCACACTTAGCATTGGTGTGAATTTGTTTGTTATGAATACAACATTGGAAGAATTCATGTGTCATACAGTAAATATTAAAAATGTGTTTAGAATTAAAAAGCAGTACAAAAACCAATTCTTATCATCTAAAGCATCTACTTTACTTTGAGCGCAGACATACCTTGAGACTAATTGGTTTTTATTCATATCAAGTGGGACGAAGCAACTTACAAATAAAGAATGTTTTCTGAAACACATATCACAAATCTGACCCTGGTGATTAAGATCAGGAAAGTAACAAATCAATGCTGTTTCATGGTCAAGCCCATAGACTTTACAATGCCTAACATCTACTTCAGAAACACTACCTTTTGTGAGAGTTCCACCAGCAGAGAAGTCTGTGGGTAACATTACTGCTGGTATTCCAGGAAGTTCTTTTAGACTAATAGAGGGTATTAAGACACACTTAAAAAAGAAGCGTTAGTATTTCTCTCATAATAGGGGAGGTTCAAGGACGAGGGACCCTTGAAGATAATCTCAATAGCCCAGTTTTTATTGCAGAGTGTGGAGTCCTCATTATTCATAATATTAATTAATGTTCAGAGTTAGAATCTCAGAATATAAGACCCTCACTGATATAAGAGAAGAAATTGGTTGCATGCCAGTGGACTTGATGCACTGTATGATAGGTTCCAGTTTGAAAATGGTAATGAGCTTTTTCCAAATTCCACTAGGTGGTGTTAAAGATTAAAATCAACAAATTGAAACATTGATGTAAGCTGCCTGAGCAATAAAAATGCTTGGATCACTATGTCTCCATTTATCAGTATGACCCCTAGTGAACAATACAAAATAGAGAGCACTAGTAGTTTCTGTTTATACACAAATGTACAATTGCTTTTGAAAGGATTACAGATACTTGGAACAAAAATGTTCTCTCCCGTAATACTTGAATGAGTAGAACTAGTTCTCGCCAAACGGTCTTAATGAATTGTAAAGCAGTGACAGACAGAAACTTGTTTCCTGAAGAAGGGTCTAGGCCCGAAACGTCAGCCTTCCTGCTCCTCTGATGCTGCTTGGCCTGCCGTGTTCATCCAGCTCTCCACCTTGTTATCTTATATTCACAGGCCTATTCAAACAAGGTGGAGCTTAATGAGGAAATACAGCAGCTCTACAGACAGACTCATTGAACAGAACATATGTTGAGACTTATACAATAGCCTTTGATGTCATTTGGTGAAATGTAAAATAATAACTACACAGACAAAATATTATTGAAATACTGACTAAGTAGTTTTTTTCTTTGTGGTTATTGATTAGAAATGAAACTTCTTATGCTCCCTTATTGTCAGGAAAGTGCAGCAGAATTTTAATGTCCTCTCTGAGTGAGAACAGGCCTGTAATACTGAAAATAAGCAGGAAAACAAACAGTAAAACTTCCGAATAGCATCCCAATCCCAGTCATTTTGTATACTTACAGTCATAGAATCATAGAGTCTTACAGCAGTAAACAATAGGTGGAGATAGAGCCCAAAGAGAGAGAACAACAAAGAATGGGTAAAGGTCAGTCAGGAAGAATGAACAGCTATCAATAACACATGTGGGGCAGGTAGTGCTTGAATACTCCAATGGATGAGTTGTTAGGAGGTCTGTATGCTTTCTATGATGCCTAACTTCACCTCTGCATGTTCACAACAAAGTCACTTGAAGTGTTCAGTGTCTTCCTGAATGACCTTCTCCATTTTAGTTGGTCACAGCTGGGAATTGCCATGATTTGCTAAGGGTGTTTGATCTTTTCAGGGCTGCTTCAAGGCCATCCCAGAGCATTTCCTGGAAAGCTTCCTGGAAGTCTCCTGCAAAGCTGGTTTGAGTCATGCCTCAAGGCCAGGAATGTGGACTGTTTTTCCTGCCACCAAATTTGAAGGATCTAATGACAGCACCATACCAACATGTCCAAAATCCATCCAATGTCAGTACTGAACTAGCCAGCACGCAGTCCTTAAAAAACTAAACACAAAGCAGAAAAGATAAGCACGTTTAAAAAGAATTCTATGTGGCCAGGAGCTGAATGGAAATTCCTCCTGCCCACAATGGCTTTCATCTTTAATCCCTAATGTACTGCACAGCAATGCAGGGTGCTGTCAAATCACACCACCAGGTGAGGAAGAGAAATCCCCCCCATAGGCCCTGGTATTTCTCATGTTTCCAGGTCCCTAATTGCATCTGCAACTACCAGGCCCCATTCCACTGCCCCCTACCCCAGTAACCCACTACTGTAACCTTCCCTCTCAATCACACTTGTTCCCTTTCCCTATTTTGAGATCTACCAATCAATTTTCTTGAACTTAAGCACTTCATAATGAAATATAACTTCCATGTTTTTCAAAGGTTTGCAAGTTTTCTTCAACCATAACAATATGTGATTTGGTTTTTATGATGAGAAGTGAGCAACTTTCTTAATCAATCGTATTTAAGAAGGCTGCACTTATTGTGAATGCCACCATCAGCTGGGACACACAAGTGTTTTCTTACAGTCCAATGTTGTGAAGTGAAGGAAAGATACGGCACTGCCAGAAGAGTGTATAATGTGAATAATCACATGGAGGATGAACAACGGGGATCAAAGGGAGGTTGGAGAGGAACAGGTGCAGCAGCAGTCCTGGCCTCCAGGCATGGCCCACTGGCTTTGGGTAGGGCCTGCACCCAGGTAGACTGCGACAGCAGCTAGACAGGACACACGGTCAGGCCCTGCTCCCACTTTTGGCCTCTACTCCCACTCCCAGCCTTTGTACAGGCCTATCTTCACCTTGTCACCCTTACCTTACATTAGTGGCATGTGCGCTGACTATATCACTGCACATGGAACATACCAATGTAATGGGAACATTCATGGTTGCTGAAGCCAGTCTTATGGCTACGTACCTCCACTGGCAGATATTTTACATTATGTATTATCACTCCAATCACAAACTAATCAGGACATTCACAGAGTACAAATGATAAACTAAAATTGGGCAAATTTGTTTGAAAATAAAATACAGTTTTCAACATTTGGGGAATAAAGGAGACAACAGGATTAAAGTTAAAATATTAAATTTAAATTAAACTAAAAGTGAATCAAGATTACCTAAAGGCAAATGCCATTTCTAGCCATCATGGTAACAAACAAACCAAAAACTTCACCAAAATTACTATTTCTTCCTCTCAATGCTGACATTTGCTCCAACAGTTAATTAATCATCAGCAAGAGACAATGTGCAGAAATCTGATGAACTTGTAGGTAAAACTCTTCTTTCAGTATGAAAGTTTTTGAAAGTATCCAAACTCTATTTGTCAACTTTTATCTTCACCACAGAAGTTGCTTGACCTGCTGAGATTTTTCTGCATTGTTTGTTTCTTTATCAAGAATAATTACTTGTTCCTAAAGTCCTATGTTTCAACTAAATTGAAGTGAAAAATATTAAAAGTGCTTCTAACAAACCTCAAATTTATTAAAACTACAACTAATAGCAAATTGCTATTGAGAAGCCTAGCGTTAGCTGAATACTCTAACTCCCATGCTGTGGACAGGCACATTGAATATCAAAGCCTGAGACAGTATGAATGTTTGCTTTAATAGTTCAGTTTAGATTGCAGACCTGAATTCTTCCTGCTATAAGACTGTAAGGCCTTTAATATAAAGGAGTAGAAGTAGGCCACTTGGCCAATTGAATTTGCTCCACCATTCAATGAGATCATGGCTGATCTGTTAATCCTCAACTCACCTTCCTGCTTATCCTCATGACCTTTGATTCACTTACTGATTAAAAATCTCAGTGCTGAATACATGTAATGACCCAGCCCTCTGCGGTAAAAATACCACAGATACACTACCATCTGAGACAAGAAATTCCTCCTCGTCTCTGTCTTAAATGGGAGGCCCTTACTCTGAAAACACTGAATCAACAATTGAAAATGTGCAATTAATTCAAAGATAACTGATAAGATCTTTCTTTGTTACTAATTATAGTTTCTACCACCAGAATCTTGTTACCGCTTCTTGTTCAATTTTCTTGTGGTAGTTGACAGCTGATTGTCACTGGATAAGGACATTTCAATCATTAATTCTTCATCATTAAATAGCAAAATAGAGTGCACAAATCTTAAGCAGCCTTTACCGAACATAAACCAGAAGCTCAATCACAAATTGCACCCTGCGGAAATTTGAATGTGTATTCCTAACAGGATCTTGACACTTGTAAACTGCTTTTACGTTACACCCATTGATTGTTATCTCATCCACACCTCTAAAGGAGCTCACTGCCTTACCTTCACTTCATTCTGGTATGTAATTAATTTCCATACCTTTATTAAAGAACACATTTGTCCTTGACTAGGATGAACTCTCTCACAATAGGTCACTGCATACAGTAGAGTGATTTTCAATTGCTTCCTGTTCCTGTTTATGTACCCATCCTTCTGAAGCAGAAACTTTAATTTTGCCATCAACTGCTTTTAAAGGGCGCCTTGAGTCTTGTCCTTTTAGTGAGCCTACACCCTCAAAGCAGCCAAGGGTTGTCTACATCACCCAGAATCTACCCTGTCGAACGAAACGGCCACATAAACTCAGGATCCCACTCCAGAACAATATGCTGGAACAAATGCTGGAACCTTGGTGCAGAGTGGAGTGAAAATTGGCCATTCCAGATGAGTCAAAGTTGAAATGGAGTGGGGCAGTGCTGCCAAAAAAGGTAAAAGCAATCAGTTAAGCCTAGCTCCCCACCACTGCCCCCACCACCACAATACACACGCATACACACACACACCCCTCCCCGTCCATATGCAGGTCACAGACCTTGATGTTTTGCGTCTTATGCACCTGTTTCCCCTGAGCTCTGACCACTACTCGCTGTGCAAATTACCACACAGAGCACACCAAGTCCATTTAAATTAGAATTGTCCATTAAAACTGCTCAGGTCTCCACTATTATTAAGTGAGAGATGCAGTCATGCTGCATACTTTCCTGCTGATGACCACCAAAAACTTTACATCTGAAACAGTATGTCTGTACAAAATCAGTGAGGTTGAGGTGAAGTTGACAACAGGGCTCAATGAACTGCAGGATTTGCAGTATTCAGAATGACGCTGTAATATAGAACAACAAATGCTGTCAGCCAATCTGAATTTTATTTGTCCCTCCTCCTCAAAATTCCAGCAGCTTCCCATGAGAGAAACTTTCCTCTGACAGCTCCATTAGTGGTATCCAGTTATGTAGGTTTGCTTTGCTGCCACCACTGCATAATTATTGGCCCAGATTTTCCCACATCTGGGATCTTGATTACAAATCTCGTAAATTAGTGCATTGTGCATCCCAGTCTTCTGGTGGCAGATTACTGCTACATTTTCTTAGACATATGATTTGAATCTGTTGCAATGTGAAGTTGCAGTCGTTTAGAAATAGTGCAGCCAAAGAGATATAAAAGAACTAATACAGACTGTCTTCATTGTTCTGCATATGAAAATGATATTGTTTTTAGAAACCCTTAATGCAGAATTGTGTTGAAGCAAAACCAAAACATACAGGTTGGTACTGGAAGTTGAACAAATTCATTGCCAACGTCATTTATTTGAACGTAATTACTTTAAATTGTAATTTTTATTAAATTGCTTCAGGTAAATGTTAAAATATTGAACTTTGCTAAGGCTGCAAATATCTATTTGGTCTTTTTTAATTAAACAGTTTATACATTTCATCACTGAGGTTAATTAAAACAGTTTTTTTCTGAAAAGGATCTTCTCAAGAATAGCCAATAAGTGTCTTTTGAAGTTAGTCCGAACTCTAAAGGAGTTGATGAATATACGCAAGTTAAGGCTGTTTTTGGTTGATTTATTTAACATGCTGCAACTTTTTTTTCTATGTCTTCGGCTCAGAGATCACTGTCATTGTATTTTGGAAGGAAAGAACTCAAAATAATTTTCAACACTATTTAAATAACATTTCAACATTAAAGTATGATTTAGCAAAAACATTTTAAAGTCAAAACCACATTGTTGCCAGGCTATTCCCCTCGATTTTTGAAAACTGGCTTAAATATGGGAAGATGATAACCACCAGTGACTTCAATAAGCTATGATATTTACCTTTTAACTGTATTCAGTGAAAAAAACTGAGTAGTGAAAACATTCAGGTAAATGTAAGGACACAACTAATGTGGTAGGTTGCTGTTGAACACTATGCACTGGTCCCTGTGCCATAGGTGCTCAGTTACAATTCGACATGTGCCCAGGCAAATCTGGGTCATCACGTCAATTTTATTCTGTTTTCTAGAACTTTCTGTGCCTCAATTCTTGTTCCAGAAAGTGAGAAGCATTCTACTCCTTCTTTTCTGCTAGAAAAAGAGGTTTTTGAAGTATTGTTACAACTTCTTTGGTGTGAATGGTCCAATCTGTGGTTGAAGAACAAATAGTCTGTGGAAATGTTCTGAATGGTGATGTTCTCACATAGTATTTCATCCCTTATTGTAGTCATAGTTATGCTGTCAGAAAGCACAGAGCAAACCTTAATGCTTCTTTATTGAGAAATAGAGAATCAGTAAATACATTATTCCAGGCCAGCTGCCCATGGAACAATAGTGGACTCTTCTAATACAGAAATCTGCTGGTGAAAGGATAAATTCAAACAAATAACTCGAATGCAAAAGGAATGTTAGTTTTCATCAAAGGGATAGAAGTTAGGCTAAAGTTGTTAGTGCTCCGGTTAGACCACATCTGGAATGCTGATCAGGGTACTGAAACTTCGAACAGAAACAATAAAATTCAGCCCGTTTCATTAAAAAGCATCCAAATTTAGAACTGCTGCATGTGTTGTTAAAAACTGATCCTTTTATTACTATCCCTTTCTATTAGACTTCCTCTAGTAATGATATGAAACCTAAATGAGTAAACAGACTTAAGCTAAAGACTATCCAATTGAAAGGTGGAGGAAGCTCAAGTTGCTAAATGGAAAATTTCGGTGCCTGTGGAAGAAAACACATGAATCCTTTCATCATTTAACTTTTGCCAAATCGTCAGTTATATCAGTTCTCTTCACTCTGCATTCTGTTGTGAAAAAAGGTAGGAACATTTAACAAAGCCTATCAGCAGATACACAGATTGCAATGTTGCTGCAGTCCATTCATTAATACAATTGTAACATGAAACCCAAAGCTGACTACTTGCGTGCTCAGCTGAGGGAGGAGGGTATTGAGCTGGGGCACACGTGTCAATATGGCATAATGTACTGCTAGCCTGCATCTCCTAAAAGCAGCTCATCCCCTTACTTAATGAGGCACCATGCTCAACTTCCAGTGGCAGGTAGAACAATCTTGGAAGGTAAAGTCGCCATAGTCCCAGAGGACTGTAGGGCTGCTCTCTTATTAGAGAGAGACAACTGAGAATCACCACACTTCAGGTGAGGGATAAAGTTGAGAAGGCAGGATTTTCATGGTGACCTCAGCCAGTGTGGAAATTGAACGTGCGCTGCTGGTGTTACTCTGCATTGCAAACCAACTATCCAGCAAACTAACTATCCAAGCTCCTTTGGAAAGGCTTTTATGGAAAAAATAAACACTGGCAATGGAGCAATAGGGCACAGTGAGGACTCCCTGGTATTTAGATGCAGTGCTGAGTGGTGCACGAAATTCGTAATAGGAAAGAGACCATGCACTGAATTTTGCACACAGACAATGGCAGCAGGGCCCATGACAAGGGGATAGCATGGGCCCCAATAACTGGCGTCCTGTTGTGCTCAGGTTGGGCGTGGCCCGCTGTGCTCTAGTTAGGGGTGAGGCCCTGTGCTTAGATCAGGGGATGTGGACCCAGGCCAGGAGCAGCACCAGGGCCTGTGATTTCTACCGTTGGCCTTGAGTGACAACACCCCCTCACCTGGCATTCCCAACTCCTCCCATACCTTCTGAAATATAGGGCAGTGGCTGAGTTACCCCCAAGTCAGTTTCATTGCAATGGGATGATTAATGAGCTCTGCTTGAGGCCTCTACTCTTATCTGGGAGGAAGAGCGGCCAACCAATCAAATGGTCAGCAATTCTCCAGTCACAGCAGTCTGTCACAATATTGATCATCACTGGAACCAGATGGGAAGATAAATTGTAGTCTTTCACCGGGGTCAGCCTGACAGGGAAAGTCATGAGCATAGATAGGGGTTGTGGAAAGGGGGCGGTTGGGTCCAGGTGGATTTCTTTGCAGACAGGGCACTTGAAACTGATGGACCTCTACCGTCTGCAAAAAGTGGTCACGGGGTGAAACTGGAGCCTCAGCTGTGGCATCAGCAGCAGATACCAGTGACAGTGTGAACAGTTCCACATGGGCCTCAATTGGCACCAGGGCAGCCGGGCTACATGACACCTCCCAGCCCTGTTGCTGTTAAGTTACCACTGAAGGCAAGTAGATAATGAACTTGCAATTTTCCTGCCCCTGCCTGGCAGCCTATTTCTAAAGGGGTGAAAAATTCCACATGTTTTCACAGTAGACTAGCAGACCCTTAAGGCTTATCCTGTGGAAGGATTTGGGGCAGTTAAGCAGGGAAATAAATTCTCAGGGTCTGGCTCCAAGGATTTTTCAGCATTGCTGGCCCAGGTTGTTTCAGTCAGTGAAGTAGCTTCAAATACATCACCTTCCAAACACACCATCATGCTGTTCGATCTGCCAAACCCCCACTCGCCCTTCAGTGATTGGGACTCATACTCAATATTTGAATATTCCATCTCATCTTCACTTGGTTCCTTCGCTGTAAGCCTCACATATCCTGAGCCCTTTGGAGCAGGCTCTGCTCTGCATCATGATGCAGCTCTATGATATGTCATTGCATTTGGTGTCAGAGGAACATTAAGGAATCACACTTCACCCTGATCCCACTGTCTGGGATAGCCTTGGACCTCTTGTTTTTCACTACAACCCTATTCCCTGACTCTAACCCTAACCGTTTTGCAATTTTGCTTTCAGATACCCAAAGACTGCTACCTGGCCAGCCAGTACCACCTCACCACAAAGGAGGTGAGGATGAGCAAAGCTTTAACGAAATACTATCACTTGATCTGACACATGCAACTACTCCAGGACAGTACCCATGCATCCAGCCATCATGCAACATCTTGGGGCTGATGTTTCAGCTCCTATTTGAGCTTAAGCAGAAGTCACACTGCATCTGAGGGCTGTATAGGAGTTCAGATCGTGGTCTTGAAATTCATGCTAACTTCACTGGAGGGTCAGATGCCTGCCATCACAACTGCAGGTACCAATGCATGAAGGAGCTTTCAGGGTCTCAAATCTGTCCATCTATCTGTCTTTCAGGAGACAGCTAAGGTTATGAATGGGCCACCTGGGGAGAGTGTCAATAGTTCTGTGCAAAACTGGTGTCCTCTTTCAGGAAGGCAGTATTCTGGCCCCCAGTATATCTACCCTATACGGTCCTTTTTATTACAGCTACCACGCTGAAGTGATTCAGGCAGAATCAAGACCACAGATTACTCAAGATCATCCTGAAACGCCATCTGCAGTTTCCACCAGTAAAAATCAATAGCCTCCACTGGCTAGATAGGTACTAAATTAGCGGAGTGCAGGAGCTCTGGTCTCGGGTAAAGGCACTGCAATAAAAGTGCTAAGGAAATGAACAAGCTTAAAAAGTTTAGTTTTGTATGTGTTACCAGGAATGTCATTAGACTAAGCACCACAGAAAGGATTTTGGCTAGTACTTTTTATTTCAGGATTTTGGCCAAGGTGACAGACACTAGTTGTGAGGAAGGGTCACCAGACCTGAAACATTAACTCTGTTTTTTCCTTCACAGATGCTGCCAGACCTGCTGAGCTTTTCCAGCAACACTTTATTTTAGTTGTTGTAGTCATTGTGACAGACATAATGATACATAGCAGATAGATGGAAGGATGGGTTGTTGTGCAGCAGCATAATGTGGCGATGAATTTTCAGGGGAACTGGAATTTGCATGTCCGCACTCCACATCCAGAGGGAAAGGATCCTGGATCCCTTCTTTTTTCCTCCTCCTCTTCTTCCTTTTTTCCTATTGTATTATAGCATGATTCCAAACAACACATACTCTTAAGACAGTTATATGACACGGCACTACATATGACACTCAAACACGAAAGTATTCACCTTACCTTCAGTCACTCTCTCTGTGTAATGGAGCCAATCAGCTGTGTGTGCAATGTACAGTAATATTAGCAAACATAGAACTCACAGACTTACAGACTGTGTCAGTGAGTCTGTGATAGTGTAGCCTTGTGAATATTTAGTGTTGCAAATAAATATCAAGTACCTGTCCCAAGAAGAACCCCACTATCTGTGGTGTACTTTATGTGGACTAACCTATATAGCAAATCATAAATGATATTCATGTCCTCCAAGTACCTATGGCAGGGGTATGTGTTGCATGGAGCAGATCACCATAAACTAGGAGTCACACTCCAATGAGCACAGGCAGGCTCCCCCACTGCAAGTCTTCCAAGCCTATGCAATATAATTTTAACTAGTTTCAAATTTCATGCTTTTTGGTGGACCGCAGGCCATTTCAGAAGCTGTATTTAATGTAGGGTTATGCAGTGTGTTAACTTGCTTAGTCAGTTTCAGGATCATTAACATTTTTTCCTTGGTGTGTTTTTGTTCTATTGGCCCCTTCTGTATGATGCTAGAAAACACATGTGTACAGACCTTTGATTTATAACAAAACATCCAAGCAAATTACTAGGGTTGAAAAATAAAAGAATGATCGGTGCGAGTATTTGAAAACAAGGCAGTTTGTTTGGATCCAATCTCACTTCCTTAATGTACTTTTTCAACTGCACCTAGTTACTTCACTTTAAACTGTAAATATTTTCTGTTGGCCAATCCAGTGTATGGAAATTCTTTCCACCTGTATTAAATGTAATTCTATATTCACATCACATTTAAAAAAGGAAGTTATGTTCTGCTTTGTTTATATTGAGTCCTGAGGTTCTAAACTTCCTCTCTATCTCTTGACTGGAGTTGCCCCATTTACATTGTTGCCATTTAGCTCTTGTAACAGGAAGTAATCAATGAAGTTTCTTTTGTCCAACCTAATCACATGTCCGCATTAAGCCTGTTAACAATCTAAAGTGTGTTATCCTGTACTCGGACCTATCCAGGGTAGGCTTCCTTCACAATAGGATATTTCAAGATTAGAATTGGATGATGATCCATTGATAGCTAGAAGGTCTGTTGAGTTCAGAAACCTCATCTACCTCTTTTATTTAACTCAGATGGATATGTTATTAATTCATACTGGATCTCCATTTTAACGGGGCAACAATAACTTTCACTAAAATGAAAAGGAAACTCAGCACATCGGTATAAAATTCTATTCCAATTATCCACAAAGCATTCCAACCCCACCAAACTCTGGTGTCCACTGACTGAAGAACAAACACCTGGTCAGGTCCGATAGTAAATCTAAATAAGGTATTGGATAATTGCAGAGATGTGAGTAACTCAAAGCAGCTGCAGTTCTTCAAAGGAACCTTCTTTCACAGAACTTAAAAGCATTCAGTCACTGAAATTCTGAAGGAGCTGCTAAAAATAATCAGCAACAGAGCTTGATTCAATTGGGTGCAGTTGTACTCCACTTGTGATGCTGATAACAAAGGCACCCAAATTACTCCCTTATTTGGGTTTCCTTGCAGCCATCGTACATAATTTACATTTCACAGTTACACAAGTGACAGTGAAATAGAAGTACATCATTGCTGGCATGTGCTGTATTTGAGGAAATTTGCAGATATTTGTTGTGATCCATCAACAAAAGTGTGATGATAGTACTTTGGTTTTTAAAATTTAAGTGTACATATATATATTTATGAAAACCTGGATTAGCACGCTGAAGGATTCCTGACATCTCCATATAATTCTGGCGTTTGTTTTGTTTTACTTCTCAATTTTCCCACTTTGTTTTCTAGCACTATTTATATTTGGTGGGTTTAGTTCTTAGCTCGCCAGCAGTCCTCTCATAGCTTATCCAAAAGACCACTCTTCAGGTGTGAACATAAGGTAGTTAGCTAAAATCAAGTAGATTCTTATCCACCAACGGAAAGCTAGGATCCCACTATCTTTGATCTTCACCTTTTCTTCTGAGCAGGCAGCTAAATCTCAATATTGAACAGCACAGCTGAGTTCCATACTTGTTCGGTGTCTGTGAAGTGTTCATAAGAGAGATAGAGCCAGACTGAATAGTAGATTTTGCACTGCTTGAGGAAGCTACGTGAATTTATTTGAGTTATCGACACATTGGACATTCAGTTTGACAGTATAAGATGGTTATACGTGTTGTGTAAGGATCTGAAAAGGTTAATACTGAATGGTGCCTGAAGTACCACCCATGATGATGATGTAATATGAATCTGGGGAATGGTGGGGAAAAAGCTTAAAGATGTTGAAGGAGTGAAACTATCACCTGGGTCTTACTGGTAGTCTCTATAACAATGTCTTATATATTCATGTAACTTGTACATCGTTGCTATCATGAAATAAACAAAATCTTGCTTAAGAGCCTCTTCTCATTAGAATGCCAAGTGGTTTTCCTCCACCACACTTAAGCAAGCAGGCCCTATATGTCTTTATCAGGAAAGAAGTTTGAAGCAGCAAATCTACCAGATGGCTCATTTCTTCAGACACAGCTTGAAGAAGATTACTCATGCAGTCAGCATCCAGACAAACATTCCAGAACACTATAAAAGTGAACCTTGTCGCAAGATACAACATGGCAGAATCTACAGTCGGTGGTAAAAAGCATTCAGACCTAGTGAGAGATGTGCAAAAGTGAGATGAGAATGCTGTGGAGCTGGAGCATAAGGTGCTGCAAGACAGTTACGGATCATATTAGGTACCAAGTCAACATTCCACCAGAGAGCAAACAGGCATTGAAGGTTATGTTAGTAATGTTAAAATCCTGGTGAGCAAGGGAAAACTTTATAAAATGGCACAGTTTACTAGCTGTGACCTTTCCTAAGCTCTGTAATTTACAGCTCAGATTGAGTTTTGCTACTGTAGTGTGGACCTCCAAAAACTACGTTACAACAAGGGAAATTAGGGACCACAGAAACATATCAAAATGACTCTGCATGCCCAGGAATGTCACAGCACCGAAAATAAGGAGATATTCTGGCAATTTAGAAGTCTAAGCAGACAAAGCGTAATGAAAGAAACAAGTTAAGAGACTAATGAAGTTGCAGAATAGACAAGAGATCTATTTTTTAAATCATGGTAAAAGCCGAAAGCATTTTTTTAAAAATTGCACACTCATATAAACAACTGGGATAATGGGTTGGGGGTGCAGACAATTGAAATCAGATGGGAAAAACTGTAGGAGAAACACTACTCATTGCAGAGACTGGGATTTGTTAAAGTCACAGGCAGTATGATTCATTCAGTTAAACTACTAGGAAAACAGAAATCGTCAATTAGCTGTATTCATTTAGAAAAGATGCAGAAGAGGTGAAAATCACCCATTTACTTGCAAAAGGTGGATTCATTTATTTTACTTGCAGAAGCTGAATGGGCACCTATAAGGACAAGTGAATTCGGCAAGGAAACTACTCATTTCTTAGGACACATTGTCTCATTATTATTGTGAAGTATGTGTAACTTCCAACACCACTTATGTTGCAGAGTTGCTTGTAGCATACCTTTAATCCTGAATACTATTCCTCCTAGACCACATAGTTGCAAGCTGTGAACAGTGTTTCTTCACCCATGGTACGCTACCTAATAGTATAATGATACTCACGCATGTGTTGTCTTCAAATTAGTGAAATGCCCATTGACATAAACATTATCTTATCGAACAACTGGATTCGGAACATCATTTCCTAAAATACCTTTGACTTTCTTCTGTTGGAGCTTCTTGTGTCTCATGAACTTCTTTGTGTGAGAAGATATTTGACTTCTTGTCATTCCAGCTGATGTTATTACCGGACGGGTAAGATCCAAGACAGAAACCTGACTTGACAGGTTATATTTTGATTTGTTTTAGTTTTGATAAATTGATCTCTCATTGAAATGCTGCAGATTTAGCTTTAACAATAAAATTGAAGTTGATTAACAAGAGAAATGAAGATAAAATAGATTTAAAGTACAAATTCAAAAAATTTTAAATATGCAGTAAAAATACAACATATTAAACTTAAACACTTCTTTATAAATTGAAAAAAAAACAAGATGAACTTTGTATGGTACTCAAAGTACACCTGTGGTACAGTATCTAAAACTGCACTCTTACAATATTCAGACCAGAATCCCTGCATCCAACACCTCAGTTGTTTTAAGACTCTTGTGACTCTTCCTTTATCTTAACTTACCTTGCTGGGTTACAAAACCATCTAAGATAATTATAAACAGTGTGGTGCACAAAAACCATTCAGACTAAAAACAGGCCTCAAAACAATTTTAAAGGAAATCATCATTGCTACAGGAATATTATTATAATAAATATTACAACATAAATATAATTGTATAATTAAATATAACTGACAACTTCAGACACAAAATAACTCCACTCATTATTAACTCAAAAACTTGAAAACCAAACTTCCAATAAATGCTATTAAATATTATACCCCATTGTTTACATCCCAGTCAACAGTGATAATGGCAGACCAATAGGAAACAAAGGGCATTAAGGGGGTTCCCACTCCAAAATCAGTTTATGAACTGCAGAGACTTTTATGGATGATAACCCAACTACCAAAACTTTCATCTCCATCTTTCCCAACCATTGTAACTGTTAATACTTCAGTTATAGGTTTGAGAGGATTGTTCTTTCAGGAGCAGCAAGATGGGTGTCAGTTATCAGTGTGCCATAAAATATAGGCAATATCAGACACAGAGGGCTGAATCCTTAATATTTTAGCGAAGTGTCAGTTTTGTTGAATTTAATGGACTGATTCTCTCTGTGATGCCTGGTGAGCTTTCTCACACTATCTTACCAAACTTGCCTTATTAGCTACGTACAACGCCTCTCTGGCCTCTCCAATGTGATGCTAGCCTGAATCTCCCACTCACCATGGTTAAAAGAACTCACCAGTGCCTGGATATTCCAGTTTCCCTGGCATAGTCTCTTCCTGGGTGACATGTCCTGGGCCTCCTCCAGTGTCACAATTACACCTCATCCCATGACCAACCTTCCATCCCTTCCCTGCCTCCTTGACCTGACACAACCTTCTCCTCTTCTCTCCCACCTCACTGACCAATCCCCACCACTGCCTACCTGCACTGCCTACCTAACACCATCCCACCTACCTTCCCCAACCCCACCCCTCACCTCTCTATTTATTTACCAGCTCCTCCCCCCTCCCCATTTCTGAAGAAGGGTCCCGACCCGAAACATCAGCTTTCCTGCTCCTCTGATGCTGCCTGGCCTGCTGTGTTCCTGCATTTCCATACTTCGTTATCAAAGACCTCACATGACTTCTCATCTGATTCTCCCAGGCTTCTGGCCATTGCTCACACTGTTCAGAAATCCAAAAGGTTCTAGTGAGAGACACAGTGTGTCTTTACAGACAGGGAGAGTCTCTAGGTCACATGGACTTGCAAAAGACTTTGAGACCACATCTTTGGGCTGAAAGTACTCATAGAGACACACCAAAACCACTGATGTCTCTGCTGAATGAAAGAGTTAGCAAGGGTGCCTCCTTGCATACCGAGATTCCAATGGCATCTTTTGAGCTTTATCTGCAAAATGGTATACGCACAGGAGAAACTGCAAATGATGGCAGATGCAGTCTCCGCAGCAATGATCAATAGCCTCATCTGATATTGAGCTTGTTTCAGAAATGGAATCAAATACTCAGTCCGTGATGGCACAATGGCCAACAAGTCAAAACAAGCTTGATCAAATATGACAGGGGCAAAAGAGAGATCGGGAATAGGTCAACACTGAGAAAAGCAATGGAAAATTACACTGGATATCAGCAATATCCAGACAAGAGCTCATGCCAAGTCTACAGGTGATATAATTGTGAAGCTTTTTATAGGAAAGGAAAAGGAAGTAGCTAAGGATAAATGATAGGGTGACTCCAGCACTAATAGTTTTGGAAAGGGAATAGAAGTTAATAAATGTTACTGTCTGTATCTGGATTGGAAGGGAGCAGAAACCATAGGGGCATGGCCTAGACTTAACCAACAGGCAGTAGAGGAGAATGGCATAACCAACCGTGCGTAATGCTTCAGGAAGGCGATAGAATGCATAACTCGCAATATAATCCACAGGACAGCTTGAAAAGCAATGTCATCAAAACTCTCTGTTCGGAAAATATTATCCAATAAGCATAAAGTTCACCATTGTGGTTCAGTAATTATTGAACTTCCGGCAGAATGGTAACTTCACCCCATCCCCACCAACAAAATATTTTTATCTATGAAGTTACAACAAACTACATTAATCATTTTATTGTGTCTAATGCAAATTATTTCTACAAATTAGCTTGTATTCTCTCTGAACCAATTCATGTTTTGTACGAGAATTATGCTGGGAAGCAAACTAAATTGCTAAAATTAAATGCCTTTTGGTTTTAAACAACACCCTGGGAATAATATGAATTGCAATTTTCTTGGATCTCTCTGATTCAGGAGTCAATAAAAAAGTTGATAGCCTAAATGAGGGGAATTTTAACCCCCTACAAGGAGTAGGAGTGGGCTCTAGAGAATTGTTTTAAAGAGAGGAGCAGTTTTTTAAAATCTGGTGATAAACCTGAATGCCTCAAACATATATACACACAAGGAGAGTTACAACTAACAGACTCCTTCATAAATAATGACTATAGGATGGGTTTTTCAGGGATTAAGAAAATGTGTCAGCTGAAGTGAGCTAAATTAAGTTGGATACAGCAGGTACATGTCTTTCTGGCATTGCTTGAGGGCCAGGAGGAGCATGAAAATTTCCCTCACCCTATTCCCTCCCTGGAAAATTTGCTTCCCTCTCCACTCTTGAACTTCCTCACCATGATTCACTGACCCCTCTAATTTGCCCAAACAATCACTGTAAGTTTCATGTGGTCACCCTCCCAACTGACAATTTGCTCAAAGGCAACCCATTTTTGCTCCACCGTTTGGTTATTTCCCCTTGTGATTTACAATTCATAATCTCTTCTGATCTGCAATCTCTTAAACCACTGTTTCAAGCAGTCACCTTCCAGTGCTAGACATGCTATCTGAGGCTAGCAGCCTCTCAATCCTTCCACATTTAACTGAAAATTGGAATAAAGTATTAAAATAGCTGCTAAATTCAGCAAGACCTCCACATTTTCCACATTTCAAATTCACTATTTTACAGAACTTTATTAAAATTGCAGTCCCTAGGGCAGAAATTACATTGCCCATTTTAGAGAACCAGTTATAAACATACAGCATGGAAACAGCCCCTTTGGCCCAACTCGTCCACACCGACCAGACATCCCAATTTAGTTTAGTCTCTCTCTCTCACACACACACACACACACACACACAGACACACACACACACACACACAGACACACACACACAGACACACACACACAGACACACACACACTCTCTCTCTCTCTTTCTCCCCCCCTCATGGCTACCATCGACACCACCAACAGCCGGCTCAAAAGGGAGAGATTGCGCATATCAACACAGACCTCAAGTTTCTACAGAAATGCAAGAAAGCACAAAATATCTCGAAAGGACTACAGATCGCAAAGCCATTGAAGTCGACCTACAACACTGATTACACTGAGAAACTTTGCCGTCGCACCTCACTCATCCCATACACAAACTCTACAGCAAGCGCCTTAACCTTGAAATCAAGATAGAATCCATATTCTCAGCTTGCGCTCAAGATACAGTTATGAGACAATGCCAAACAGACGAGAGAACGGAACTACACCACCTACATGCACACCACAAACAAGAAGCTGGAGAAACTTGGCATCACCACCAGCAATAACCAAGTCTTCCCGATACCACATTTGAAAGTGGTACCACCATGGGAAAATCCATCGTCAATTTATCTGACCACACCTTTCAACGGGACAAGATCAAAGTTCTCAATTAAGGACTCAATTTCTGCCCCATCTCCAAAATGGACACCATTGGTCTCGCAGCAAACACATAGGGATTTATCAGACTTATGAGACTCTGGGAATTCTTCCAAGACATCAGCAGCGAGCCCAATGAGACAATCAATGAACCGGATCAGGTGACAGAGAAGACCCATAGAGAAGTGGGCAAAGAACTAGTTGAATTAGAATGTGCTCAAGCCACCAGAGAATGCGTGAACGCCAGATTCATCAGCTGCACTCACAAGGCAGTGCAAAACATCACACAGGCACAATGTAATGCCATTCATGCACTTAAGACCAATCATAACACTGTCATCAAACCAGAACAGACAAAGGAGGAGAAATTGTCATAAAGAATAGAACGGACTATTGCAAGGAAGTGTACTGAACAACCAGAAACGTGACAGCCAAATACCTATTGATCGACCAAAGGACACACCCGTCAACTGAAAAGACTGGTCAAGACTTTTGATCCAATCCTTTGGACTGCCTTACTCACTTTCATCCTGCATACTTCCTGCATAGGGGAATTCTACTGCCTTCCAAAGATACACAAAGCCAGCACACCTGGACGTCCCATCGTATCAAGCAATGGGACCCTGTGTGAGAACCTCTCTGGCTTTGTCAAGGGCATCTTGAAACCTATTGTACAGGGAACCACCAGCTTCTTTCACGACACTACAGATTTCTTACAGGAACTCAGCACCCACAGACCAGTCGAACCAGGAAATTTCCTTGTCACAATGGACGTTTTGGCTCTCTATACCAGCATCCCCCATGATGATGGCATCACTGCAACAGCCTTGGTACTCAATGCCACCAACTGCCAATTTCCAGACACCATCCTACAACTCATCCGCTTCATCCTCGATCACGTCTTCAGCGCTTCGATAACCAGTTCCTCATCCAAACACACACAAACACACCAGATTTGCTCCCCAATATGCCAACATTTTCACGCACAGGTTCTAACAAGACTTCTTTGCTGCACACAACCTCCAACTAACACAGTACACCAGGTACATTGACAACATTTTCATCTTTTGGACTCATGGCGAGGAATCACTGAAACAACTACATAGGGATATCAACAAGTTTCATCCCACCATCAGACTTAGCATGGACTAGTCTTTAGAATCAGTCTCATTCTTGGACGCACACATCTCCATCAAGGACGGATGCTTCCATACATTCTTCAACCGCAAGCCCACAGATAACCTCACGATGCTGCATTTTTCTAGCTCCCAACCTAAACATATTAAAACAGCCATCCCCTACAGACAAGCCCTACGTATACACAGGATCTGTTCAGATGAGGAGGAATGAGACAGACAGCTGAAGGTGTTGAAGGACTCCCTCATAGGAACAGGATACAATGCTCAACTCATTGATCACCAGTTCCAACGGGCCACAGTGAAAAACTGTAATGACCTCCTCAGAAGACAGACACGGGATACATCTGATGGGGTACCCTTCATCGTCCAGTACTTTCCGAGAGTGGAGAAACTATGCCATATTCTTCGCAGCCTTCATCACATTATCATGACGATGAGCACCTTGCCAAGATCTTCCCCACGCCTCCACTTTTTGCCTTCAAACAACTGCCAAACCTTAAACAGACCATTGTTCACAGCAAACTACCCTGCCTTCAGGACAACATTGACCACAACACCACACAACTCTGTCATGGCAGCCTCTGCAAGACATGTCAGATCATCGACTTGGATACTACCACCATGTGTGGGAACATCACACACCAAGTGCACGGCAGATACTCATGTGACTCAGCCAACATTGTCTATTCTCGTATGCTGCAGGCAAGGATGCTCCAAGGCATGGTATGTTGGCAAAACCGTGCAGATGTTATGATAACGGATGAATGAACACTGCACAACAGTCACCAGACAGGGATGTTCCCTCCCAGTGGGGGAACACTTCAGCGGTCAAGGACAATTGGCCTCGGATCTTCGGGTAAACGTCCTCCAAGTCGGACTTTGGGATATACAACAACGCAGAGTCGCCGAGCAGAGGATGATAGACAAGTTTGGTACCCATGAGGACAGCCTCAGCCGGGATCTCAGGTTCATGTCGCACTACAGGTGACCCTACCACACACACACTCAACATACACAGATCTTCTCTTGCGCACACGCACACGCACACACACACACACACACACACACACACACACACACACACTCTCTCTCTCTCTCACATACACACCTTCACACACATGCGCGCACACACACACACATACTCTCTCTCCCCCCTCTCTCACAAACACACACACACATACACACACATACTCTCCCACACACACACACACATACGGATCTATGGGGTGAATCTGTACTTGCAGATACATTCTATTTTGTTCAAAAAGCACACAATTTATAGACAGTCAGTCAATGTGGCATTTTATAAATTCTTACTTTAGAAATACAACTAGTCTGACTCCAAACCAAAACACAAACTGATTCTAAATAAGGCCTCACACCTAACATACATTGTCTGATCTAAAATGTCACCTCTTCTTTATACTCATAAAACTGTTAGTTCTCTCAGGGCATTGACTTTGAAGGAATTTGGTGATTTACATATAAATATTAATCAATTAAGCCATCTAACAGATTAAAGATTTAACAGCACCTTAGGTTTGTCTGGTACATCCTCATAAATGATGTGACCCTTTGATCTTTTACCTATAAATTTTGTATCTGATACCACCACTCTCACTAACACCTGAAGAAGGAGCGAGGCTCCAAAAGCTTGTGTTTTCAAATAAACCTGTTGGACTATAACCTGGTGTTGTGTGATTTCTGACCTTGTCCACCCCAGTCCAACAAGTGGCACCTCCACATCATAATCTATTCCTATTTGCCAACATCCCTCTAAACTGTTCCTATTCAAATATCCATCCAGATGTCTTATAAATGTAATCATGCCAGCCTCCACCATTTCCTCTGGGAGCTCATTCCATCCATGCACCACCCTCTGCATGAAAAAGTTGCCCCTCAGGTCCTTTCTAAATCCTTCCCCTCTCACCTTTAACCTATGGCCTTTAGTTTTGCACTTCCCCACCCTAGGAAAAACATATTATGGAAAAAACAAATGGGAGAAAAGAATTTAGACAGAAAATGGGATAGGAATTAAATTCTCATGCACAATATTGTGAAAGTTAAAGCTCTGCTGATGAAGTTGCAATGGAGGCCAGCAAGAATGCATAGCAATGTGGCCTCAAAAAAACTCAATATCCCCCAGACCAGTGACCATATTTTTATCCTGTTAGTACAAAACAGAGACTTTATTGGCCTTCATCAAGGAGATATTGTAGATTATATTAATGCAAGCTAGCCAGAAATTTCTAATGATTACTTGGTAAGTAAGAAAAGATTCCAGCACCTGTATCACCTGGCACCCAGATGATATGTACAGTACCAGCTGCAGGATATGGAACCAGACAAATCCATTTTTTTTCCCACATTCTAGGACACACTCTCCATCTGTGTCATTACAATAACAAAGCCACCTGATACTCTACAATTTTGAACCCAAAGGAATTAAGTCTCACTCACCAGCACCCAAAAGGCAGTGATCTGTTAGCTCTAACGAAGAACCATTGTTGCTTGGTGCGCACGAGTGATTTTCAATTAATTTTGAAAAGATTGCAAGCAGTTCATTGAAAGTTTCAAAAATTATCAGAAGCACCAAGGGTAGCAATATCAGAAATGAAGCCAGTTCCGGATTAGTGTAGATGCGCTGCTGCCTGTATCCACAGGGCATGTCTGGAATAGAGAAGGACCAAAGGATACAAAGCCAGGAGCCTCTTGTCTCTGACCTGAAAGAATAATTGTTGCTGAATGACAGCAGGGCATTTAAAGTCCCACGCCTACAACATGGATTTCCAAATATTTCTGCCACTATACAAAGGGAGCCATGAAGCATGTATGCACATTGTTTTCAGCAAATTCATATCCTTTTTCCCTGGAGCTGGCAACCCAACGATAAATGTAAAGGATTGCTTGAACATGAGGTACCTTATTTGTGTCTCAATGTCTGTGGGCGGTCACACAGATTTGTAACTTGACTCTTGTTTTGAAAATTCTGACAGGATAACCGATGGAGGTCACCAGCAAGCAAATAACCTCTAATTATTCTGAGACTGTAGTTTTAATTTGAATTTGTTTCAAAGCAATGAATATCTCAAACTCCAGTCTATCTTGGTTGTGACACAATTAGTATTCATCAGCCAATAGAGGATTCATGAAATCAGATATCCATAGACATCCACCAGTACCAACTTGTTACCCAATTGGTGAAGCAGAAACTCAGTGAAACATACATGGCATTGACAATAGACATTGACCTTCTTTACACTGAAGTTTAAACTGAGTTAAAGGAGGTAATGGGAGGCAACACTGCACATGAAATGTTAAAAGGCAGGCAAACACCCTGACAGGTTTTCATGCTGCAGTGTTTATACCTATTGAACAGCATTTCTCACATGATTGAACATTGTTTCTGCTCTACCCAACACTCTGTCCTGGCAGTAGCTCAAGTGGTTGGTCTCCTGTGCGTAAGTAATGACTCAACACCTCACGTATCAGAGAGGTCTGCACCATGTGATGTTGTGAAGCTGTTGCACACTGATGACTCTAGCTGAAAAGAGGTAATAAATAAAACGTTTGAGAGGAAATAAATCCTCCTCTAAACTGTATGTAAAGAAATGTCTTTATGATCCAGACTTATTTAAAAGATATTACTCATATCATTGCCATAACAACTATCCTGTGCCCACATAAACACCTGTTTTCTGTATTTAATAAATTAACAACAAACAAAAGAATACCAAAGTTAGTTCCAAATTTTAGGAAGTATTTAAGCTTTAAATAAGTTACTGAAGTTTAAAGATGAACATCAGTCTTAAATAATATGGTTTTTGACATGAATAGAGTTCTTTCTTCTAAAGTGATCGTGAATGTAAACCTGAAGATAATACAGAGAGTATTCTTCTGTAACAATTAGAAAAGGGACTGGCTTGCATATTATGTTCTCAGTTTCTAGCCTGTTTTAACAAACCAGGGTGATAATGTACAGTCCTGACAAGAAAGAACACCTTAACACAAGATTATGGTAGGTACAGAACTAAATGATATTTAGAGTCCTGTACTTTCTAAACAGCACAAGAAGTACTCCAGACCTGTGTGCACTTGTCACATGGAACTCACTCAGAAACTGCAAAGCACAAGTTTAGAAGGGTCACAATAAATGAAAGATCACACCCTATGATTTTGTGAGAAATCCTTGAACATTTGAATTCCTTCCTTAATATCAAATATGACAATTTTTCCTGACATACATTTAATGCTTTTTAAATAGAAATTCTAAAAGAATGCCATTTCTTTTAGTCGTCCAACACAATAGCTTGCTGCCAATTTTTCTTAATTTCTTAATGAAAAATTGAATTTACACAAATGATTAAAAAATCAAGACTTATCATTACCTTTTATAAAGATTTTACATGTAAATTGCCTTCAAAATTTGATAGGATAGAGCCCCGTATTGTCCAATGTTCCTTTCCTATGTGCGTGGGGGAATACTGAAATCCCAAAGGCGAGGTAGTGAAGGATGCAGAACATAAAAATCATAGAATCCTTACAGTGTGGAAACAGGCCATTTGGCCCTACAAGTCCACACCGACCCTTGGAGCATCCCACCCAGGCCCATTCTCCTACCCCTGCATTTTCCGATGCCTAACCCATACATCCCTGGGCACTCTGGGCAATCTAGCATGGCCAATCCAACTACCCTGCACGTCTTTGGACTGTGGGAGGAAACCAGAACACCCAGAGGAAACCCATGCAGACACAGGGAGAATGTGCAAACTCTACACAGACAGTCACCCGAGGGTGGAATTGAACCTGGGTCCTTGGTGCTGTGAGTACTGAGCCACCATGCTGCTCTAAAACATGTCACACTTTGTTTCCCCTGATTTCTGTGGCTTGTCTCTGCCATGGGTGAGCTAATGGTAGTGATGGTGGTGGTAGTGGTAGTTGGTGGTGGTGGCTGTGTTGTGATGGTAATGGTCATACTTGTAGTGGTGGCTGTGTTGTGGGGGGGAGGCGTGGCTGTGTTATGGTGATGGTGGTGGGAGGTAGTGGCTGTGTTGTGGTGATGGTGGTCGTACTGGGGGTGGTGGCTGTGTTGTTGAGGTGGTGGTGGTGGTGGTAGCGGTGAGAAGGGTGTAGTGATACTTACAACAGGAGCAAGGGGGAAAATGGAAAAGTCACAAAGGGCATTTCCAGGTTTCCAATCTCATTTTGCTCAAACTTTGCTCAAGTGATGCCCCTCTACAGGTATATCTAAAGAGATTGTCTTCGGTCATCATTGTGTTATTTCAGCTTTTGGGTCTGAGAGGTAAAGGTAGCAAGGTGGACAACTAAAAAAGCATAAGTCACCTTGCTTTTAGGAAGGGATGCTTTGATACATGGGGCTGAAAACACAAGAATTCTGGCATTATCAGGGAATAAATCTTTGAGAAGAGAACCATTATTGTAGTCCAAAAGCAGTGGAAATCTTTAATTATTATAATCAAGTGCATTTCTGTCTCAAACATTTAAGTACTTAGTGGGTAAAATGTGGCTGATGTCTCATCAACATCATAGGACATGAATGTGATGCATTAATGAGGCTCTGGCCTGAAAAAGATGGGTCTCTTCAGCAATCCGTACAAGTGTCTCAGAGCAGAAACAGAGTGGCAATGAAGCAGTAAGTTTTGGTCGATTTTAACTAACGATACCACTGGCTGTGTTGACTTCATCCTTGTTGCTTTGCTCAATATTATGTCCTCTCACCCTCACCCCTTACCCCATCTCACTCTCTGGCCACTTGCCATGTGCATACCTGCCATCTCATAATTCTTCACTAACACCCATGGCTCTTATTGACCTATCTCAACTAAACGCCAGCTCATGATTCCTGACACACCACTACAGCCCTTGTGCCAACTTATACAATACTGTGCCTCCATTCACATCCTTGACTCCTTATAGCACTTATACTAAGTGCTAACATGCCAATTTCTGACCACCTCACCCATCCCCATTGCCTCATATAGCCCACATGCCAACTCAGTACCAACTCAGGGGTCATCATGTTTTGCTCTTATATCTTCCATGCCAATTCATTGTCTACCATCAGCTACCTGACTATCCATTCTATCCATGCCTCTCATAATTTTGTAAACGTCTGTTATGTCATCCCTCTTCCGTCAACTTCAAGTGAAAACAAGCTAAGTTTGTCTAATCACTCTTCATAACTGATATCCTCCAAACCAAGCAACATCCTGGTAAACTGCATCTATACCCTCTCCAAAGCCTTCACATTAGTGTGGTGAGCAGAGCTGTCACAATAAGGCTCTTGCTTCAGTGAAAATAAGATCTGTTTGAACTTTGCACTGATGCTCGGCTTGAGAAGCTGAAGACAACTGGATAGTCTAATAGCCTTTGGAGGCAGGTGGACCAGTGGCAGGTAGTTAGCTGCCTAATGACATTTAATCCTATTTGTGCTTCTGCAAATAGCCCCAGTGGGGTGGTCCTCAGTTTCTAGATAAGAGATGGAGCCACCATTATAACCATTAGATTCATCCATTGTATCTAACTTTCATTATCATAGGGCCTTCTCTGATTTGCTATACTTTTCACAGTCTCTGTCTCTTTGCCGTTTTGTTGTAAACTCTGGAAGGTTAGGACAAAGAGGACCTTGTCATGGTTCTGAGAGGGAGGAAAATCAACAAGGGTGGCAGTGTAAGAGATACAATGTATTGGATAGAGTGCCTTTTCAACCGCAATGGAAAGCAGTGCGGTGCTTGGGATAAAAGGATGCTGTTTTAGAAGCTCTGGTGCAAAGGGTAGTATTGTTGGAATAGAGTTCTCACAAAAAGTAGGGCATGAGGAAATGTAATCAAGAAGCTCTGGGAATCAACTAGCTTGCAGTTGACAATGATGGACAACCTCTCCCAATAATTGAGAAAGAGAAATCAAAATATGTTGAGAAGGAATCAGAGATGAATAATGTGAAGATAAGGAGTGAGGACAGTGAGGGAGTTATAAGCAAACTTGTTGAAATCATCTTGTTCACAGCACAATTTGAATGCAGCTCAGACGCAGTCATCAACATGAGAGATAAAGAAGTCAGGGAAGAAGACTGCAGAGGGATGGAACAAAAAAAATCCACCACTTCACGCCAGCCTCTTGAAATAATGCTATCAAAAAGTAATACTCACTGTAGAATTAGAAGATGCATTCTTGATAAACTTGACTGTATTTTCTGAACATCAAAGAACACTAATGAACAAGGCGTTCATGGTCAAATCCCATCCTATCCATATTCAAAATATCTATATTTTCTAGCTAAGTGACTGGATAGTGATCAAGAGCTGGTGCCTTCAAAATTTGGAAAAATTGATGAAAATTGTAGTGATCCAGTATTACTGTGGCTGAGAACAGAGGATAAAGATTGACTTGCATGCATTTGTCATCTATAAGGCTCACTCCGTCAGATAGCTGGCAACCTACAGAAACAGCATGACAGCTAATTTCTTGACAAACCCACAGGTGGTTCTGTTACATAACTGAGGCTACAGAATGGACACGATTAATGGTGCAGAGTGGACTTATCACACTGAAAGCCATCCATAGCAAAATCAATTCCAAAAAATCACACTCAAAAGCGATTGAAACATTAATGGCTGAAGTACGGTCTGTGCAGTCTGTCACCAGTCAGACCTCTACAATTGGTTTCAGTGCCTGTGGGCTAGGGAGAGGCAAGTTAGAAAGATCACTGATTCCTGTTTGTTATTTATTGACATTTTGTCATTAATTTTAATTTGAAAAGATCTCTCATAGAATATGCATTTTTTAACAACATGTAACTGAAAGATTGCATTTTCTCAAAATGATATAAAAGGCCCTCATCTCCAGGCTCCACTACAATTTCTGTTTCCTTGCAATCAACTACATATTCTTCCCTCACCACTTTCTGATTGTGAACCAATTTTATTTTTTGACAAGTCACTGCCATATTTAACTACCATCAGGTATCTGCCACAGAGGCAATTGTGTAATGGGGCAGGTGACAACACAATGGTACTGTTACTGGACTAGTGACCTAGAGACCGAGGTGATGAAACTTGAATTAAAAACAAATTTGAAACGAAAACTGCAAGTCATAAGAATCTTTACCAATTGTGATAAAACCCAACTGGTTCACTACTGTTCTTTAGGGAAGGAAAATTGCCATTATTGCATGGTCTGGCCTCCAGATCCACAGCAATCTGGTCGACTCTTAACTGGCCTCTGAAATGGCCTAGCAAATCAGTAAGTTGTATCACACCACTAAAAAGTCTCTAAGGAAACTAGATAGACTACCTAGCATCAACATAAAAACAGAAACAGACACAGCAAAAACAGCCCTTTAAACCCTGCAAAGCCACCTAGCTAACATCTGGAGACTAGTGTCAAAATTGGAACTAGTCAACAACAGCCTGACATTGTCATACCCACAGAATTGTATTTTACAGATAACACCATCACCATTGCTGGTTATGTCCTGAACCATTGGCAGGATAGACCCAACAGATGGCTCATAGTTGTACACAATCAGAAAGAAGTTGCTCTGGGAATCCTTAACATTGACTCTGAACCCCAGGAAGTCTCATGACGTCAAGTCAAACATGGATAAGAAAACATCCTGCTGCTTACCACCACTGCCCCCTCAGCTCATAAATCAATAATCTTCCATGTTGAACACCAATTGGAAGAAGCACTGAGGATATCAAGGACATCTGGGTGGGGGTGTCAATGTTTATTACCAAGAGTGGCATAACAGCACCACAACTCAATCAATCCTAAAGGACATACTACTGACAGTAGATGGTGTGGGAATCAACAAGAGGGCAAAACATACTTGACCTTATTCTCCCCAATCTGCCAGCTTTGGTTTTATCTGTTCATTTTGCCCTAATATTGCCCTAATCATGTGGTTAGGGGTTATTTATTTTGATGAGGGTCTGTTTAGGGCCTCACAATCTTTAACCAATATTGAATGCATTATGTAAGTTCACATTGGTATTACTGTTTGATAGACTTGTAGCCAAGGATAGCCCAAGATAGTTCAAGTTTTGATGTTCGTGTGAATCTGCTTTATAATGCTAGATCAACATCGATAAAATGTAAAACATACAATAATTAGTATGAATATTAGTATCAGGACGTATGAGAAATTACCTAAAATCTACTGAGTTAACTTAAAACTGTCTAAAACTATTTTCTCTCTCTCTCCCTCCTTCCTTTGTCTCTCTATTTGATCTTATTATAATGACGTATTTAAAATTATGGTTCTTGTTGCTTTGTTGTGTTTCACTTTGTTCTCTGTCTGTCTCCCCTTTTGTTCTTTCTCTAGACTGATTTAGTTCTGTTCAAGCAGTTTTCCATTAAGTTCTCCCTGTTCTGCTTCAGTACAAATGCACTGCATGAACCATTAGTTCAGCACACGTATTCAGCAAGTCAGCGTGGATATTTTCTGAGCCCAGTAATGATTTAACTTGGCAGCACTATTGCAGCACTGTTCAACCACAGAGGATTCAGTGTGCAAGTTGTTGTTGTTTACTGGCTTAGTTGTCTCTTGCTCTTTTAGTAGTTGAATATCTTATGAAACATGCATGAGAAAGGGAAAGACAATTCATCATCTATACTTCATTAACTGTTAGTATTGGCAGCCAGAGATGCTGACTTTAGGCCTTGAAAATGGGAAAGTTCTATTTCAAATAATATTGCCCTTACAGACTTAGGGGAAGTTGAAATTATTCAAAGAATAATTTGTTTAACATTATTGGCATAGAGAGAAAAACATATTGTGTTGTCATAAACTCATAAGATAATGGATGGCTGACAGTGAGACACAGACAAGAAACTCAATCTAGTGTTCCAATGATGTTATAAACCATTTGAGTAAAAATCAAAGTAATATTTGCATATCAGAGGAACTGACAGATTGAATTAAGACATTAAACTCAGTCCAAGAGAATTGTTATACTGCTAAATGCAAAACTTAAAATAATACCCTTGAAAACCAAAGAAAACAAGGTGTGGAGCTGGATGAACACAGCAGGCCAAGCAGCATCATAGGAGCAGGAAAGCTTGATGTTTCAGGCCTAGACCCTTCATCAGAAATGGGGGAGGGGAAGAGGGTTCTGAAATAAATAGGGAGAGAGGGGGAGGTGGATAGAAGATGGATAGAGGAGAGGATAGGTGGAGAGGAGACAGACAAGTCAAAGAGGCAGGGATGGAGCCAGTAAAGGTGAGTGAAGGTGGGGAGGTAGGCAGGAGATAGGTCAGTCCAGGGAGTACGGACAGGTCAAGGGGGCGGGATGAGGTTAGTAGATAGGAGATGGGGGTGTGGCTTGAGGTTGAAGGAGGGGATAGGTGAGAGGAAGAACAGGTTAGGGAGGCGGGGACGAGCTGGACTGGTTTTGGGATGCGTTTGGGGGAGGGGAGATTTTGAAGCTTGTGAAATCCACATTGATACCATTGGGCTGCAGGGTTCCCAAGCTGAATATGATTTGCTGTTCCTGCAGCCTTCGGGTGGCATCATTGTGGCATTGCAGGAGGCCCAGGATGGACATGTCATCTGAGGAATGGGAGGAGGAGTTGAAATGGTTCGCGACTGGGAGGTGCAGTTGTTTGTTGCGAACTGAGCGCAGGTGTTCTGCAAAGCGGTCCCCAAGCCTCTGCTTGGTTTCCCCGATGTAGAGGAGGCCACAATGGGTACAGCGGATGCAGTATACCACATTGGCAGATGTGCAGGTGAACATCTGCTTGATGTGGAAAGTCTTCCTGGGGCCTGGGATTGGGGTGAGGGAGGAGGTGTGGGGGCAGGTGTAGCACTTCCTGCGGTTGCAGGGAAAAGTGCCGGGTGTGGTGGGGCTGGAGGGGAGTCTGGAGCAGACAAGGGAGTCACGGAGAGAGTGGTCCCTCCGGAAAGCAGACAAGGGTGGGGAGGGAAAAATGTCTTTGGTGGTGGGGTCAGATTGCAGATGGCGGAAGTGTTGGACGATGATGCGTTGGATCCGGAGGTTGGTGGCGTGGTACGTGAGGACGAGGGGGATTCTTTTTTGGTTGTTATTGCGGGGAGGGGGTGTGAGGGATGAGTTGCGGGAAATGTGGGAGACATGGTCGAGGGCGTTCCCGACCACTGTGGGTGGGAAGTTGCGGTCCTTGAAGAATGAGGACATCTGAGATGTACGGGCGTGGAATTCCCCATCCTGGGAGCAGATGCGGCGGAGGCGAAGGAATTGGGAATAGGGGATGCCATTTTTGCAGGAAGGTGGGTGGGAGGGGGTCTATTCTAGGTAGCTGTGAGAGTTGGTGGGCTTGAAATGGATATCGGTTTCTAGGTGGTTGCCTGAGATGGAGACAGAGAGGTCCAGGAAGGAGAGAGGTGTTAGAGATAGTCCAGGTGAACTTCAGGTTGGGGTGGAAGGTGTTGGTGAAGTGGATGAACTGTTCGAGCTCCTCATGGGAGCACGAGGCATCGCCGATACAGTCATCAATGTAACAGAGGAAGAGGTGGGGTTTAGGGCCAGTGTAGGTACGGAAGAGGGATTGTTCCACGTATCCTACAAAGAGGCAGGCATAGCTTGGGCCCATGCGGGTACCCATGGCCATCCCCTTTGTCTGTAGGAAGTGGGTGGAATTGAAAGAGACCAAGGTTTTTTTAGGATCACACCAGCCATACCCAATGTAGAAAACCCTACCAGAGTTTGTTGGGACAATGAGAGGGGCAACTCAGTTACTCCATACATTTGGAAAATCTAGTTATTGCACACAAGTCTCTGTTAATATGTTACATCTCCTTTGAACCAAGTGATTGGGAGCTCCCACCATGGTGGTTCACAATTTTCAACAGAAATGGCCTCATGGGTGCTTTGACCCTTGCAGGGATGACCAAGAAACTGCAGAGCTGATAGGGAACTGGAACATCTGAGCCTCCTCTGCCTTTGTCTGGAAGATTTCATTGAACCCCTGCTAGAGTTATGACTGACGCTCTGCAGAAAATTCTAGGAAATTTAGGGTCAATAACTGTAATTTGCTAATACTTTCTAATATTTTCTAATGTTTTCTTGATCAGATGGGCTGATGGGATGAGGAGTGGCAGATCTAGTTTAATTTTTTAGTTAAATGTGAGGCAAATCAGGGCAGGACTTATACACTTAATGGTAGGGTTCTGGGGAGTGTTATCGAACAAAGATACCTTGGAATGCAGGTTCATAGCTCTTTGAAGGTGGAGTCACAGGAAGACAGGGTAGTGAGGAAGGCGTTTGGCACGCTTGCCTTCATTGGTCAGTGCATTGAGTATAACAGATGGAACATTATATTCCGACTGTACAGGACATTAGATACTGCATTCAGTTCTGGTCACCCTGCTATAGGAAAGATGTTGTTAAACTTGAAAGGGTTCAGAAAAGATTTACAATGATGTTGCCGGGGTTAGAGGGTTTGCGCTATAGGGAGAGGCTGAATAGACTGGGGCTATTTTCCCTGGAGCGTCAGATGCTGGAGAATTCGAGACAACAAGCATGGGGCTGGATGAACACAGCAGGCCAAGCAGCATCACAGGAGCAGGAAAACTTGACGTTTCGGGCCTAAACCCTTCATCAGAAGGGTGAAGGGTTTAGGCCCGAAACGTCAAGTTTTCCTGCTCCTGTGATGCTGCTTGGCCTGCTGTGTTCATCCAGCCCCATGCTTGTTGTCTCGGATTCTCCAGCATCTGCAGTGCCTTTTATCTCTGATACAATGTTGAGAGGGATATGGGAAATGGGACTAAATTAATTCAGGATATCTGACCTGCATGGATGAGTTGGGCCGATGGGTCTGTTTCCATGCTGTACAACTCTATTAATCTATGATTCTGTTTAATAGATTTCAAAGACATAAAAAAGACATAAGTCAACTTTAAAGAATGGAAGATTCTGCATGTTGTGACCCATCCAATTTTTAAAATCATTTCTAAAAGTAGACATAAAAAACAGAAGATCAGGAGTGGTAGCAACAAGTGATAACAATTTTCCATTGATCAGTAATATTAATCTGTTTCTTTCTCTAATCGGGAAATTAACTACTAGGGAGGCAGAAAAGGAAATTCACTTCTTAAGGAATATAAAGATGTCAATAAATGCCAATTCCTGGAAATCTGGGCATAACTGTGTTATATGTGTACCTTGGATTTAAGTGAGTTCAGCTTTAAGGATTTCATGTATGGTGTGTATACAGTGCTGTGCCTCTGCCTTGCAGTCAGTCTTCTGTGAGTGTGCCAGTGATTACTGTAATGTCTGTTTCATAGATTATAATGTGTTCTAATGTTTTAAATAAACCCACAGAGTCAATCAATTCCTGGTGGGTAATTGATTATTAGACCATCATCATTAACATGATGTGGTGAATAGGGGTAGAAAAGATTATTTCAACTAGGCCTAACATGTTTTCACAGTCAATAAGCAGATTAATCTACAGGTGAAACACACGAAGCAATTCTCAATGCCTTTGTTCATTACAGCACAGAAAGTGTTGAAAAATAAATTTTCTGACAAGTAGATGATCCTCATTGAGACAACAGTTTAACTCACTTCAGAAATACAAGTGATCACTTTTGTGTGTTGGACAGATAGCAAACAAGGAAAGATCAAAGGCATATTATAAGAATGTTTAATTTCCTACTTTACACTGGGACATAACAGACCTCATAACAAAATTTAAAATGTTTAAACAGCAATCAGAGCTAAGGTTTCTAAACTTGGTTGTGTCCAAGCCTGAAAGGCAAAGTGTTGAGATTTGCTTATCAATTGGGTACAAAGGTCTTAGACTTGGGATTAACTGCTGAAGAGCTAAAAAGATCTTCAAAAGATACCAATCACTTTAGAAGAACAATTCAGAGTCAGGTAAAACTTCTACATTCATTGACTAGAATTAATGCCATTTAGACAGAAGCTTACAGAATCTATAGACCACTTCATGAGCAGATGTAGAGAAAAGGGCTCATTCTGTTAGTTTTCAGTCTGGAGTAAGTAAACAGATGGTGGAGTTGTTGATCACATTCACCCACATAGAGACTTTCCAGACAGATTTGTTAGACAAACTGAAGACGTATAGTGTTGTAGAACTACTGAAGGATCGATATGAATACTAAGTAATTCTTGCCATTTGATGAAGTTTACAGGTCCTGGGTATAAAATTGACAATTGACACAATGAATAGAACACCCAAAGATAGCAAGACATGTGTAAGATATGGCCTTCTGCATTCACAAAGGAAATGCCCAGCTTTCAATCAATTTATGTGACAGAAAATGCCATTGGCCTGAAAGACAATGCTACAGCAAAGTCTTGTACAGCTTAGAAGATGTGGGCACTGACCCAAACAGACCATGCTCAAGATGTACCTTCAAGCTCTAACAAGGATCATCTGGCATCCCACCTGTGGTGTATATATGAAATGATCAACAAAACAGAATCTGACAATGTACTCAGCAAGACACGCGTTTGATACTTTCAATCCCATGCAAAATATCAATGTCATCACACTGTCAGGGGTGCTTGCAAAAAGCCTACTGGTCAGTGCCACTTTTAGTTGAAGAGACCTTCTATACAATTTTGAAGCAATGGAAAGTAGCAGAGTCAGTCCGTGGAAGTGTGCTGGAGGTTTCTGCTGGAAGTGTGATCCAGGAATCAGGGTAGTGCATTCACAAAGAAGGATGGATCTTTGAGGGTATTTCTTGATCCATGACACCTAAATGCAGCTTTAATACCAGTGCCCATAGAAAATACTCAACTTGGAAGAGCTTAATTGAGATTGGCAGGTGCTAAATTCTTCTCAAAGCTTAATGCCAAGCTTGGTACAGTACATTTTGCAGAGGAATCTTAAGAGGGAACAATGATGAATGAAAAGTTGGAAGAGAAAAATGGAAGCAGGATGAATTACAAGCTGTGTTTCATTAATGTAGTGAAACAAATACTGATTTACAGAAACAGAGCTGGAGTAATTTGGATGTAGCTTAGATCAGGCTTAACAGGAGCAGCTACAGAAATATCAGAATGAACTGAAAGCAACCTTGGAGAAAATGATAAATGTTCAAAAACAGGTGGCGATGCATAGTGCACACAAAATGAAACTGCAAATCACTTATGAAATAATCCTTTCAGAAATAAATCTCAGTAATAAC
>JAHRHZ010000017.1:11081012-11114052 GCA_024137785.1 Ginglymostoma cirratum | reverse complement strand
AGCAGGAAGGCTGACTTTTCAGGCCTAGACCCTTCTTCAGAAAATGATGAAGGGTCTAGGCCCGAAACGTCAGCCTTCCTGCTCCTCTGATGCTGCTTGGCCTGCTGTGTTCATCCAGCTCTACACCGTGTTATCTCGGTTTGTTGTTGTATCTGTTCCATAATTTGGGATGTGTTCTGCTATTTTAAATAAATTAACTATTAATGATCCCTAATGAGCAATTAATTTTGAGACCATTATCACAAACCTGTTGCGAGGATGTAAAGGTAAAGTGGATTCTGAGGCAATACTTAATGATTAGTATTAGCCGAAGAAAATATTTCAGGTGAAGATCTGGAAATATTACAACCTCACTGACTGAGCAGCCGCAGTACGGGGGATTTCTTAGTGACAGGATTTGTTCAACAGTTATTTTCAAGCTTTTTTTTGTGTCCAACAATGGAAGACAAGATATTGCAGAAGTGTAGAGTACATTGTAGCAGAACTTATCCAAGCATAGTTCTAATGCACTTGAAATAGTTCCCTGTATATGGTGGAGTAAAAGTATATAATAATGCGGAAGTTCAGCAAGATTATAAATGGAACTGACAAGGCAGAACGCAATGGTTGGTTCCATCCATCTGCATCTTATCTTGTAAGCACAAAACATAGCACGATCCTTTAAACAGGCAACTGAATCCCTTTATTTTACCGTATCTTGACATATATTTTAGTTGCACTTACCAACAGCAGCAGGAGTAGAAGCAATATCTTTTGTTCATTTTCCATTTTGGCTTAGTACAGGGCTGTCACAGGTAGTCATTTACACACCTAACAACAACTAAATGCCCTATGTAAAAAATGAACTACTTCCTATCAATATCAGTAAATGATATGTCAATGAATGCTCCCTAAGGAAGATGCTACTGTTCAGGCTTTTCCCCAATTCTTGTCTTGTGTTCATGGTGAATTGGCAAGTGCCATAAGTAAATTCAGTCATATATGATTGAAAACCTGTGCCTCTACATGTATTGTATATGGATTACCAGGCTCCAGTTAAACAACATATGAATTAGGAGCAGGGGCAGGCCATTCAGCCTCTTACTCTTCTCTGCCATTCAATAAGATCATCGCTAATCTGACTACTCTACATTCCTCCATATCCTTGATAACCCTTCCTCAATGCCAGTGGTATCAGCTCTGGCTCAGTTGGCAGCACTTTCATCTCTGACATACAAGATTCTAGGTTCAAGTCCCATTCCAGGACTCGGGCACAGAAATCAAGGATAGCATTCCAATACATGACTATGGATGACCTGGAACATATCTGGCCCATGGAAGTTGGACTGCATTCTGAAGCTGAATAACCAGAGCTATGTCTTTTAGAATATCTAAACATCAAGGCAGAATATCTGTCTTGCTCCACTCATTGCATTTACATGCAACAAACATCTCAGAATTCAACAGTTCTGATGTTGTCAGATTAAGTGATAGGGGATAACGTGGGGAAATGAGACGGGAGTCTTTTTTTCAGAATGGTATGCTCGGCCTTACTGCCTAGCTGCAGAGGAAATCATGCTGACCACCATTTTAAATGCGAGCTACAATTCAATGACCAAAGCACCTACCAGAATGAGGTAAGATATTTTCAAATCAAAGTCTCATTACATCAATGAGCCCATGATGGATTTTAACTTGGACTTGAGTGGAAAAATCCAGATGCCAGACGAAGGCAGAACAGCAGCAGTGGAGAGGATAAAGAAGCCCTCCATGAACAGTGAATATGTTTCCTTTCTGTGTCCTGAAGGAGCAGAAATGTCCTGGCTTTCACTTCTTTTCTAGGCTTCCCCCTTCTCTGCTTTGAAAATGTTCTGAAAATCGTGGCTGTGTCGGTGAATGGTCTGCTGGTGCTGGCCAGCAGACTATTAGCACTAAAGTTTTTGTCCTTCCCACCACTGAGTTGCCTCTTTGGATAGACAAATTAGATCTGAGTGTTATATTTAAACCCACGAATTACTAAATGCATCTCAAGCCTGCAAAGGAGTTAAAATTGACAATGTAATGTCACCCCATTCATTACTTCTTTATGTTATCCCTTGTGATTCAGCAATAGGATAATCTATCTCACTGCCATTTGTTGAGCCATTCAAGATAAACTGGCCAAAACAAAGTTTCTTAATTAAGAGGGTTTCATTTTCAGGAAAAGTCTACTGTTTTCAAACATTGCTGGGGAAATCTTTGGTATAGTATATCAAACACATGCTAGTTCTAAGGACGAAAATTAGTGTTGTGTTTTCCTGGGACTCTTGTTACCATAGAAAAGGCAGACGTTGTTAGATGAGCTCTGTTGACTGCTGTGAAAGTTGTGAGAGGCAGACCTAGTGCCATCAGGAGCTTCAAAGGGGAGGTCATATTAAAGCCCCAAAAGATCTTCATTGTGTAAAATAAGGTAGCAAGATTTCAGTAGTGCCAAATTTTAATAAGGTGCATTTCTTTTTGTGTTGGTGATTCACATGTTGTGGGTCTTCACATTCGTATAAACGTTCTGTTGCTACTGAATGAGATGAACTGCTGTATCAGACCTAGGATAGCTTGAAAATGACAAGCTGCAGTCTAGCATGTATGCAGTTTGCTTTGTAAGAATCTGGTCAAAGAGGGGTCATCTTTGTGCTGAGTGGTCGAGTGGTTGGTGGAAGAACAGAGGAAAAAAAAGTGTTAATGGTGTTGGTTGAATGGCGGGACTTCTCCTTTTGTTATTTCAGATGGCATGGGTTAGGTGGAAGGTCAAGCGCTGGTGTAATTACCACTTTGTTATAGAAAAACAATTGATAGTGTATAGCACAGGAAGTGAACATTTGAACTGTCATATTTGCACCACAGTAGCAAATAACCAAGTGCTATTCCCATGTTTTCTTCACATAGCCTCGCATATTCTTTCCTTCCAGATAAAATTCTAATTCCCTCTTGAATGCCTCAACTGATCCTGTTTCTATTACATTCTCAGACAGTTCATTCCAAATCCCAACCATTCCTCCGTGAGAAGTTGTTTTTCCTCAAGTCACCACTACTTCTTTTGCCAATTTTCTCAAATCTGTGTCATCTTGTTTTTGATACTTCCACTGATGGGAAGTTTCTGGCTATCTTCTCTGTCCAGGTGCCTCATGATTTCGAATAGCTCTATCATATCTGCCCCCCAACTTTCTCTTCTCCAAAGAAAACATCCTCAACTTCTCCAGTCTATCTAGAATCACAGAATCCCTGCAGTGCAGATAGAGGCCATTCAGCCCATCAAGTCTGCACTGACCCTCTGACCAGCATTCCACCCAGAACTACCCTATCCCTCTAACCCTGCATTTCCCATGGCTGATCCACCTAGCCTACACATCTCTGATCTGTGACGGGAAACTATAGCACCCATAGAAACTCATGGAGACACAGGGCGAATGTACAGAGACAGTCATCCAAGGCTGGAATCAAACCCAGGTCACTGGTTTCGTGAGGCACCAATGCTAACCACTGTGCCACCCTGCCACCCTGATCTACATAACTGAAATTCCTCATCCCTGGGGCCACTGTCATGAATCTTTTCTAGAACTCTCCCTAATACCTTCACATCTTTCCAAAAGGGTGCTATCGAAAGCTGGACATAATATTCCAATTGAAACCAAACTAATAACCTCTTTAAGTTTAAGGTAACTTCCTTATGAGTAGTTCAAACAATTTACTTCATCAACTACCAAGGAGATTTGTAATTGTTTTCCATCATCCAGTGGTATATAAGCTGTGGTGCTAAATGATTGGCACATATTAAAATCCTGGTATATTCTCAGAGAAAGCCTCTAGTGGAATCTTTTTCTGAGGCATACAGTGTATCACAAATTATTGAATCAAATAGAATCTCATTAAAACACTTAAAAACACTTAAAAATGCTGGGCATCAATAGACCCTAGTTATCAGGGAAAATTACAATGGAAATGCTAGAGCTGAGAGAGTGAACTGTGAACTATTAGTCCCATGTGGACATTTGGGTGATTTTATATTCTTGGCAGCTGAGTGCAGAGGCCAGTAGGTTGTGCAGAAATTTCCAACCATTGTATCTTTGAAGCTTCATGCCATGAGCTTGAAATCAAAACATCTATCCACATCTTTGTAAACTCTACAATGTGAGAAGTTCATCTTTTCAGTTGGTGATCTATTCAATCCTTGTTGGCCAGGTGTGACTGAGCACCATTTTCAATGCTTGGGACTACAAGGCACTGACTGTTCCACAGATCACATCTGGTTTGCGTGAAGGTGACGATGCAAGCTTTAAAGTGTTTTCATTCAAAACAAAATGCCATCCATATTAACTCTATCTGCCGTAAGGCCTAACCCATAAAAACCAACAGTTCTGCCATTTGATTGAATGAGTGTTCTCTGGAATTCCCATGGAGAGGGCAGAAGCAAAATAGAACACAATTCCAGACATTATCCACAATGCCACACTCAAAAAATGAAAAACAAAAGCAGAAAAGTGCTAGCTGGTTTGAGGCAGACATCTCTGTGATGGAACTTGTCATTGAAGCCAAGCAGTCTGCTTTCGTTAATTACAAGAGAGATCCAAGTGAGAAGACTCTAAATGCACTGAGTGCGACTTGAAGTAAAGTCCAAGTAAATGTATCAATGACTAATGGTTAAGATTTCTGATGAAGGGTTTAGGCCCGAAACGTCAAGTTTTCCTGCTCCTATGATGCGGCTTGACCTGCTGTGTTCATCCAGCCCCATGCTTGTTATCCAGACTATCCAGATGTCTTTTGGCAGAGTGAATATTCCGATCATGTACGAAAGGATTCAAAGCCAATGGGTCCAGTAGCAAAGAAAACCAATCTATTGAAAGTAGAAGAGGGAGAGATTAGCACCAACTGCAATGACAGTTAGAGTCATGGATGGAACAGTACCTTCAGCTATACTCCAGGGAGAACACTGTGACTGAAGAAGTTAATCAACGCCTCGGAAAGTCTGTCATGATAAAGTTTCAGGTGAAATTTCAGTATTGATGTGCTTGCCATGGGCAAAGCTCCAGCTACAGATGCTATACTGTCTAAGGGCATCAGGCACAAGAAACACACACTTCTGCAGCATCTGTATAAACTTCTCCATCCCTGCTGGAAGGAGGGGACAGTGTCCAGGATCTGCATGATGCAAAGATGGTCTCCCTTTGCAAGACCAAGGATAACCACTGAGATAACAACAACTATTAAGGCATCTTTAGGCTGAACCTCATGGGAAACGTGTTTTTCTTGCTGCCCTTGTCAAAGTGCAGATCTTGGCTGAACCCATCAACTTTGAATCTCAGTGTGGTTTCAGATAGGAGATCAATATTTGACATGATCACATCATTTTAGCAGCTGCAAAAGAAATGCTGTTGTCGGAGGAGAAATATGTGGCCTTCATCATTGTCAACAAGACATTTGACCATGTGAGAGGTGGCAGTCTATTTAAGCTGCAGGAGAAAATTGACAGTCCGCTGAAGCTGCTCAATGAGATATTGTCTTTCCATGTAAACTTGATAGGAAAGATCAGCTTTGAGGGGCAACCTTAGAACCCATCGAGATCTGTAGCATGATCCAATAGAGTTGTGTTCTGACACCGACATTGTTTGGCATATTCTTCTTTTTGCTTTCCTATGTCTTCAGGTTATTTATAGACGGTGTCTACTTACATATGAAAACTGATAGAAAACTGTTCAGCCTTGCATGCCTGAGAACTAAGACAAAGACATGCCAAGCCCTCATCCGAGAGTTGCTATATGCTGACAGAGCTGCAATGACATTCTGTACTGAGGAACAAATCGACAGACTCTGCCACATCCGTAAAGGATTTGGTTTGACCATCAGCATCAGGAAGAAAAATGTCATGGTCCAGGGTTCAATCACTATCTATTAGCGTTGACAATGTGATACTGAAGAGTGTTGATAGCTTTTACACATCTAGACTATTTAATCACCAGCAATCTCTTTTTGATGCTGAAATCAAAAGATACATCACAGAAGCTGCAGCTATTACTTCCACGCTGGGTAAGAATGTGTAGTGAATAGTGACCTGACTGAGAGCACGTAACTGTGACTGTCTTCAATGCAGTCTTCTACAGGGGTGAAAGTGGACAAATTATATGACTAGGCAGGAGAAAAGACTGAAGAGTTTCACCTTTTCTGTCTCGGATATTGGCTTGGCAAACAAAAAAATCTATTTCACTAATGTCTTTTACAGAAAGAAATCTGCTATTATTACCTGGTTTGGCCTACATGTGACTCTAAATCCACAGCAACGTGGTTGACTCTTAACTATCCGCTGGGCAGTTAGGGATGGGTAATAAATGCTGGTTTAGCCAGCAATGCCCACATCCTGAGAACGAATTTTAGAATGTCTTTGTAGGACAAGGTCACCGCAACTTTGAACCAAACACTTTACAGATGTGACACAGTCAGTCCTTTTTCCATGCGAGTATGTTAATTGTGATAGTGGAGGTTTTAAACACTTAAAAGGTAATAAAAATGGAAGCAGGATCTGACAACATCTGATTATTTCTATAGCAATGATATTTCTAATGTGACCCAGATATCACCTGTGATTTTGTCATCTGTGCCTCTCAGGTCATTTAATAACAGAAATTTGCAAAGTTTGCAAAAATCTGCAAGAAGGAATTGCTGAACAGACAAAGCAGGAGAGCCTGCCAAATACGGATTTGCAGAACATTAACGTGCCTTTTCCACAGATGTTGACTGTGTATTTCGAGATTTGCTGTTTTTGCTCTCAGGAAATATGTCGCTCCATTTGTCTACGAGCTTTCAACCATAGCCTATCAGCACTGGAATGTTGCTGGGGCCAGGACAAGCAGACAGATACTAGGATTATGACCATCGACAAAAAGTTAGTTAGTAACCCTGCACTATAATGTGAATAATGTTTTTCCTGGCAGAAGGTTACCAGGAAGTAACTTTACATTGGTTTCGTTTTACATTCTTGCATTAATTTAAATTTATTTTTAGCATTACAGACTGATTACGTGAAGAAGAAAATTTACACTAATATATTAAATACCTTCCTTTATCTTAATTGGCCTCCTAATCCAGCAAAAAAAAACTGCATCAATTTTCGTTATTTATTTATTGGTGTAGTCCAGCAGTACAGTGTGTCCCATAATCGTTTTTTCTTCCTTTTTTTGTGTGTAGGTTGTTCATGTTGTAACAGCTCAATGCCTTCATTTACCTGGGGGCCTGTCAAAGAACATAATGATCTAAGAGGAAGGTACTTGTCCTGGCTTGTCATGTTGTAAGAAATCTCCTACTTCTTCTTTATGAGAGAGACATTTTTCAACTGGGAGTTTTCTCTTGACAATATCTTATCTCATTTTCTTTGTCTTTTGAGAATAAACGTACTAATTGATGGTGCACTGCGTTACGTGTTCTTCTTGTCCGCTTTATACCATTTTTGTTAGTTGCTTTGGATCCCTTAAATACATTGAATTATTTGAAGATTGCTTTCTGATCCATCCTCTAAAGCTTTTTTCCCCTCAGCTGCCTATATTCGTCTTCAGTTTGTAAAAATATTTAACTTGCTTATTTAGAGCTTGTAACAGTCAAAATAATCAAAAATACAGATTCTTCACTCCTTCTTCTCTCACGCACAAAACTACATGGGTCCAGTAATGAACTTTTGTGGAAGTATAGACTACTCACTTTCCAGATACAAAGGAAAGAAAATGAGTTCAAAGACCCTCCCCCAGCAATGTGTCTTCATCTTCTTTATGTTGCCAAGGAAATCATCAAAGAGGTAGAATTATTATTTCTGCAAACAACAGGGAGATCTGCAAATAAATTTGGCAAATCTAAGCATCCTCCGCACTATTTTGCTACAGGATGGGAAGGCATGGAGATGCAGATTTGAAAGAAATTGACAATATATCTTGTGCTTAGGCATCATTTCAGATCAAAGGATCTAAGAAGGATGGATAACAAAGCCAGACAGCCTGAAAAAGGCCAGTGGCCATTTTATCCTCCAAGTGATAAAATGAACCATTGGGACTGAAAATCGTTTAGTTACTATGCTTGAATGAGAATCAGAAGACTCTTTAGCTAATGGTTGTTTCCATATACCTTATGATTTTACGATTGCTACAAGTGTTTTTGGTCATTCTGAATATGAGGAACTTAGAGCAGCCTCAAAACTGAGACTGGGTGGGAAGTGAAGCTAAAATGGCCAATAATTGACCACTTCAAAGCTTCAATTTGGACAATATCAGGTATCCACATTCTGACACCCAACCAAAACCTTGTTGCTAACTTTCTGTTTGGTAAACATTGAGAAAAGACTAGCTGATTAGTTGGTGTGCCTTGTTTTGTCTAGAGCAAGGACAAATCTTCACTTCATTTCGGGTAAGTTTAGCTCATAGCCTAACCTATAGAGGGGCAGCAGGGCATTGCGGTTCCATCAAATGCACATCCCTGTTCCACATACGAACTCCAGGACCCTTCTTCCCATCCAGTGAACCACAAGTGCAGGAAGTGACATCAGTGAGAGTACATTGAACTCTGGGTTTCACAGAATAAGCAGCAGCTGATGTCACTACAGTGCACCCTAGGGACTGAGGGTAGAATCTTTCCAGGGGTCCTTCATGGCATGGGGCCATGACAAGGAATTTGGGAAGAATTTGAACACATTGTGTTCACTGAGGTACTTCAGGGAAGGAAATCTGCCATCCTTACCTGGTCTGGCCTACTTGTGACTCCAGACCCACAGCAGTATGGTTGACTCTTAACTGCGCCCTGGGCAACTAGAGATGGGCAATAAAAGTTGGCCTAGCCAGCGACGCCCACATCCCTGAACACATTTTTTTAAAAGTGGACTGAGGGAATAGATAAAAATGTTTGGATATACACCTAAAGTGTGATTTTAAAAACTGTATAAAATAAGTGGAATAACCTAGGCAAGGTGGTATGGTTTTAAGAAATCTTCAATTAAGGTCGGTCAAGTTGGTGGCATTTCAATGTATGGCAAGCTACCAGTCAGAGTGCAGCACAGAATATTTGGCAGGAGAATGAATTGCTTATTAATCCAGAGAGAAATACCCAAAGGAGCTGACTGTAAGAGATTATTTGCTCAGTTTGCATAAGCATGTGAAACCGATTACAGTTTGGACTCGCCATTTAGATTTTGTTTTGTGACGTCTTCTACCTAAATTTACCTACATGATGCATGTTCGTGTATTTGCATCAATTATGTATTGCAGGACGACAACTGACCATCAGAATTGTTCTGCTGTAGATTATGTTTTGAAAACATCTCACTTTGCAGGACCACATATAGCCCTGTTCAAGAAGATAGAGGGCTACCTCAAACCCGAGGCTCCAATGGACGGACACACACACACGCGCGCGCGCACACATACACATCATTCAATGCTAACAACTCATAAGAAAGAGAACATCATTTTCATAGCAGTGTTGTTTAGTTGGATTGAAGACTAAACATTGATCTGCTGCTGATCACCAATACATTTTCAAGGAATGGCTTATGTCATTCATAAAGACAGTGGAATTGTAGGTAGAGGCCCATGGAACAACATGGGTGACATCTATTGCTTTCAGCACTCTGGGGATTTCTGGTACCTCAAAAGAATACAGAAGGCTTTGATGCTACTGTGGTTGTCCTTAGAGATTGAGATAAACTGGTTTCTTATTACAAACAACTGTCATTTGCTTTCCACACCTGTGTATTGCTGACTAAGGACAATAGTACAGTAATCTTAACAGCCATTAACACTGCATAGTAGTGAATAATGAGGTTGTAGACTTGCTCGTCAAGCCAGTGTGTTTGGTTGCAGATGTTTCTTCACCCTGCTAGCTAACATCATCAGTGTGCCTCCTAGAAAGTGTTGGTGTCCTGTCCCTCTTGTTATTTATATGCCTTGATTTGCTGGGCTGGTTACCATCACTTCCGGTTCTGTTTTTCAGTGGATTGTATATCGGGTCCAGTTCAATGTGTTTGAGATCCAGTTGGAATGCCAGGCTTCCAGGAATTCCCTGGTATGTCTCTGTTTGGCTTGTGCTATTATGGATGTGTTGTCCCAGTTGAATACGTGTTCTTCTTTGTCCGTGTGTATTGAGACCAGTGAGAATTGGTCGTGTCTCTTGGTTGTTAGTTGGTATTTGTGTATGCTGATTGTTGGTTTTCTTCCATTTTGGCCTATGTAATGTTTCTCACAGTCCTTGCATGGTATTTTGTATATTACATTAGTTTTATTGGTTGTGGGTACCCAATACAAATTTGACTGGGACAAGATATCCATAATAGCACAAGCCAAACAGAGACACATCAGGGAATTCCTGGACGCCTGGCATTCCAACCAGAACTCCATCAACAAGCACATTGAACTGGACCAAATATACAAACCACTGAACAACAGAACCGGAAATGATGCCAACCATCCCAGCAAACTGAGGCATTTAAATAACAAGCGGGACAGAACGCCAATGCTTCACCAGAGGCGCGCTGACGATGTTACCTAGCAGGGTGACGAAATGTCTGCAAGCAAGCACACTGGCTTGGCGAGAATGTCCACAAACTCATCCACAACCGGAGCTACAAATCTTCTCATAAACTTTAAGTAGTGAAAAATCTTGATTGATCTTTAAAATGTCCCTTCACCTTGAAGTAAAGATGGCAAATGGCTGGTTTCAAAAGAAAGTCAGTACTGTGGGCATTAATCTACATGATACACTCAGTAATGACCAGAAGCATATATGTATATATATATATATATAATGTATTGTGCCTTGGAAAATGATTGTACAGATATAATTTGTGACAAAATAATATAGTTTACTATAATCCAGTCCAAATTAGGTAAAATTCTAGTGAAGCAAGGATATAGCCCATATATAGTCCGTGGCCCCTCACAGCATAATCCAACCATCGTAATTTTAAGGTATAAAATTTCAGTCTATGACCCCCTTACTTTGTCTTTATCCTAAATTATTGATATTGAAAGAGTTTGAATGGCTTGTTTACGATTTAACAACAAAAATACAGAGCACTGAAAGTATTAATTTCCAGAGGCTATTCTTGATCTACACCATTCAAACAAAAGAAATCAGCAAATAAGAAATGAAAATTTATGTAGGGTTACTTCTGATCAGGGACCAAATTTCCAGGACATGGAGTCACACACAGCCCTCAGTCCAAAGGTTTGATGCACCTACTCCAATGAATTCAGAAGAATAAAATGGAGAATATGGCCATTATTATCCGAAAGCTTATTTCATGCAAGATGCCCACCATTACCTGTCTGAAATACTCTGTCTTTGCATTCTAAATTCAATTTAAGTCAAATTTAAACTCCAAATAAAAAAGTGGAAAATAATTTTTTGCTGAAAATATATGCACATGTCCATATGTCATGTGCAGGTTCTGGTGCAGATATTTTAATATTACTTATCTATTCATCTTATTTTATTGTAAGCTTATGCTGAGAGAAGAAGAAATAGTAGCCAAGATACCAGTGTCAAAATAACCGGAGCTAGTTAGAAGAGAAATGGTGCAGTGGTGAGGTTGTTTCAGAACTTAGATTTCAGTTGTAGAATCCAACTGTTCTTTCCAGCAGTGAGCATATACTTATATTTCAAGGTCTTTGATTTAGAAGTGCTGTTGAAGAAGCCTTGGCAAGTCACTGCTTTACGTCTTGTAGCTGAAAAAGACTATAGCTATGCTGTACCTGTGAAACAGTAAATCTTCAAGGTGGTGGATGCAGTACTGATCAAGTGAGCTGCTTTGTTTGGAAAGTTTACAGCCTTGTGAGTGTTGTTAGAGCTGCACTTATCCAGAAAAGAGGAATATATTCCATCACATTCTTGTCCTGTATTTTTGTAGATTTGGGTTGTCAGAAGATGAGTCACTTCCTGCAGAATGCCCACTCTATAATCAGCTCTTGTAGCCACAGTATTCATGTGCCTTGTCTTGTTAAGTTTCTGGTTTATGATAACCCCCTGAGATGTTGATAGTGATGAATTAAGCAATGTCATTGAATGTCAAAGCTTGATAATTACTCTCTCTTGAGTCACTGCCGGACATTAGTGTGATTTGATATTATTTTCCACTTAGCAACCCTAACATTATTTGGTCTTGCATGCTGGCATGGACTGCTTCATTATCTGAAGAGTGCAATCCCCTGTAAACATCCACATTTATGATGAAGGCAAGGTCATGATGAACATAACTGGGCCTGGCACATTGCCCTGAGGAACTCCTGCAGTGAAGTCCAGGGGCTGACACGATTGGCCTCTAATTCAGCCGTCTTCTTTTGTGCTATATAGTGCTCCAGCCAGTTTTCCTCCTGATTCCCGTTGACTTCACATTTGCCTAGCTTTGTGAGAACATTCTTGACCAAATGATGGTTTGATGTCAAGTTCAGCCACTTTAACATTACTTCACATTTGGATATCAGTACCTTTATGTAGCTTTGAACCATGGTTATATTGAGATCTGGAAACTAATGGTCCCAATGGAACACAAAAAAGCATTAGTGAACAGGTTGTTCAAAGTACTGTTTGACAGTATTGTCATCAATGCCTTTTATCATTTCTCAATGATTGAAACTGATGGGATTGGCTGGACTAGATTTGTCTTGGTTTTTGAAGCTAGCACCTTTCTAGGTAACTTTCCATTATGTCAGTCAGATTCCAGGGTTGCAAATATATGGAGCATCTTGGCTTAATGGCACAACTTGGACTGGAGCACACCTTCAATAATATTGCTGGGGCATTGCCAAGACCCATAGACTTTGTTGTATTCAGTGCCATCAGTCATTTCTTGATTTCATACTCAGTAAATCAAGTTGGTTTCTGTAATCATGTGGATCACAGCCATTGACCGAGGTAGATCACTGAGAAATCTCTTCCCATTATTTGTCATGTTGACCACTTCCACACATGGTTGGATGTGAGAGGACTGCAGAATTTTGATCTGGTCCTTTTTGTGGAATCCCTTATCTCTGTCTTTAGCATGCTGGTTCCACTGTCGATGTTCTGAGGAAGGGTCACTGGACCCAAAACATTAACTCTGTTTTTTTCTTCAAAGATGCTGCCAGACCTGCTGAGCTTTTCCAGCAACTTTGTTTTTGATGCTGGTTCCGCTGTTTAGCACACTTGTTGTAGCCTCACCAGATCGGCATCTCAATTTTAGGTTTACTGCTGCTGCTCCTGGCATGCCCGCCTGCACTTTACATTGAACTAGGATTAGTCCACTAGCTTGATGGTACTGGTAAGGTTGTGGATATACAATTCCATAAAGTTACAGATTGTGGTGGAAGCCCATTCTACTATTGATGATGATGCACAGCAATTCATGAATTCCCAGCTTTGAGCTGTTCTTAGACTATCCTATTTAGCAAGGTAATGCTGCCACAAATCTGAATGGAAGGTATGCACAGTATGAAGATGGAATTTTGCCTGCATATGGATTGTGCAGTAGTCAGTCCTCCAGTACTGTCATAGACACATGCATCTTGGATTAATATGTAAATTATGAAGAATAAGGTCAAGTAGAATTTTCATGTGTATTGGTTCTCTCGTGACCAGTCACAGACCCAATCAGATAGCTACGTTCTTCAGAATTCAGCTGGCTTATTCAGTGTTACTGAGGCAATTTTGGTGTTGGATAATGAAGTCTCTCACATGACATTGGTGCAATTTGTCTCCCACCCAAGGGCCATATTCTGTGCCTTTGCAACTTTCAGTGTTTGTCCAGTACATAGAGGCGCACACTGTTTGGTCATTAGCTGAGATAAATAGGTGGCAGGAGAATTTCTTGACCAGGTTTGAACTGATGAGACTTCATGGGGTCTGAATTAATGTTGAAGGTTCCCATTACCAACCCCTCCTGACTATATACCACTGTGCTACCACCTCTGCTGAGCCTACCATGGCACATAAATACTCAGGGAAGTTATGAAGGAGTCTTGCAGATTGGCTGAGAGGTATAATTCCGTGCGCATTGCCACGTCAGGTTGTGGGACAGCTCTTCCAATCTTGGCAGATGTCACCAGATGTTTATGAAGGTGGACTTTGTAAGGTTGGTTGGCTGGATGTGTCTTAAATATTCTGATTCTCAGATTGATGCCTGGTAGATCATCCCATTTTATTTCTATTGTGTTTTTGTAGATATTTCGCACAATTGAGTCATTACAAGGTCCTATCAGTATGTTGTAAAGAGTAAACTAAGTTTGACTGGAGTCACATAAAGGCAAACCAGTAAGATCAGTAGACTTTATACCCTATTAGTGAACCAGATGGATTTTCACAACAATCTAATCACTCTATCATCATCTTTACCAGCTTTATATTCCAGATTTATTTCATTAACTGAGACTTAAGTCCCCAGCTGCTGTTTTGGGATTTGAACTCCCTTTTTGAATTAGTATTACTAGTCCAGTAACATAACCATAATATTACTGTACACAATTTTAAAGTTAACATGCTAGAATAGCACCACGGCCTCTAATTATCATGTTGCTAACTTTTGCGCACGATCTTTTGTTTCAGCATAGGGAACCCCCATTGCAGATATATTTATGAACAAGTACCAATGTTAAACTGGGTCTGATCATCCTATTTTGGGGACATGATGCAATGTAAATAGAATGAGGTTATATTTAATCTGGGTTAATATACTTGCAATTGAATCTGTTCATTTCCTAAATGCCTGAATTTATTGGCACACAAAAGTTGTTCAGTCCAGGTATTTTAAAGTTAATCAGTAGTTGAATCTATGTACACTACAGGACAAAGATAAGAATATGCCAGCGGATGACATCAAGCACTGCTGATGTCACCTTGTTAATGTCTCTGTTGCTCGGCAACAGCAACGCCTGTTTGTGAATCCAGACTGTAACCCAGAGACTATAAACCAAACTGACATTAAACTCACCTCTTCAGAGCAGATTGCACAGTGAATCAAGGCAGGAAATGTTAACACTTCAAATTTGACTTAATCTTTGAGTCTATATCAGTGACATTATATTTGTATTATAGGCAGACATGGAGGATTGAAGGCTGATTCTTCTCCCACAGTCTTGAGAAAATCTGTTAAGAATTACATAATGTTCTGCTAAAGAAATACATCAGGTCATTTCAGAGATCTAAATCATCATCCTTCTCATTGTAACTATTTGCAAATGCAGTTATTACTTTTTTGATTTCCTCATCCTTCTCATCATGCAAATGCGATATCCCACGTATTCTATGACAGTGCCTCAGTCACTATTTGTGGAATCTCTTCTATTATAAACAAGATGCATTCACAGAAGACTGCCCTAACAATTGGTTCAGTATGGCCTCTGGAGGCATTACACTGGGATTACTGTTTCACACACCAAATGCATAAATGTTTGCATGTAGTGTGGATAACTTAAAACTCAGCCCACCATGCAGGTTGGTAGAATGTTTTCACATTACTGGACTGTAAGATTATCCACAGATCTATGAAAAGATAAATTGAAGGAAGTGACTTTTGGACAACAAAGAGATTCAGCATGAGAAAGCACTTTAATTATAATCTTGTAGTTGCATTACTATTAGCACTGATAAGTGCAATCTATCCCACAATAAAAAAAATCCTTGCATTTGTGTGATAATCCTCACATGCAGGAAAATGTCTCAAAGTATTTCATATTAAGAGAAAGTACGAGTCACTAAGCAGGAGTTAGAAAGATCAGAACTTATGATCTTAGACAAGTGTTTAAAAGCGTAAAAGTATAAGGAAGCAAACCTCAATATAAATTCAGCGTGCAAGAAAAAGTTGAGATGAGGGTTGAGCAGTTCATTCTGGGTCTGCCTGTAGATCATGAGTTTAAGTGAGAGATGGATTAATGGATGTAATCGTGCCATTGAGGATAGCAAACCCCACAGATGAAGTTAAAATGAAACACGGAAATTACTGGTGAGTGAGAGAAGAATAGTTTTCATTCTGTGGGTAGAAAGTAACAGTAAAAAGGTTTGGGGCCAGAAAGGGAGAAATTCAGAAAAATGGAAACGATGATGAGAAATGGTGGGAGAGGATACAGGCAAATTAAGGGCATCACAGATTTCAGAGACAAGATTTAGGGAAATTGGTCAGCAATGGAAGATAGTTAGGGCTTTCAAGGACTGGAGTCTTGTGTGAGTAGGATTGGTGGAGGATAGAAAACAGCCAGTAGAATTTTGGATAATTTCATGGTTATAGAGGTTGGAAAGAGAAAGGTTGGCTGAGAGGATGTTGGAATAATCAAGCCTGGAGATGGCAAATGCAGAATGAAGATATCTATGGGAGAATTCCGGAAGTGAAATGAACAATGTTATTAAGCTGACAATGATGAAGAAAGGCCCAATAAGATGTCCAATTGCAAGAGATGAAAGGACTCTGATGAAGTGTATGGAAGTGCAGCCATATTTTGCTAGTCCTGTCAGCAAGAACATTGGGAGAACTGATTTGGGTAGAAGTTATGGAATTGGGAGAACTGGGAGTTTGGTACAGTGGTTAAAATAAGCTGCATTGGCCTTTATGATTGAATAAATCTAGGAATCTAGAAATTTATAACATCTTGTATCTTCACTATGTTGAGCAATCAGTTCAGTCAAGGGAAATTTTCATAGAACATGTATTTTGCATTTTTGTCATAGTTTTATTAAAAACTCATGCACAATGCTATCTGGAATTTGTGTTGTAATGGTGTCATCATATTTCTGCCTTCATCACTGTATCCTCCTCTTTGTGTAAATATCATGAAGCACTTTCCAAAACAATATCATAACATCATCCCTTACCAAGCAGTTTTTTGAAAAGTTTGATATGTTTCCTTGAACTAAAAAATGGTCAGGTCTGCTGAACTTTCCACATTGGAAAACTGGACGTTTTACCCACGAAATGGATCACTAAAGTATTTAAAATTTCCATTGATTTCATATTATTCTGATAAAAAACTAACAGGATTTCATCATTACTGTAAAGTGAAAAAGCAGAAAAAGTGAGATTAGTGTTTACAAAGCGAGCTGTTGAGTTGTTTTTTTACAGCTGAGTAACCTGTTTGAATGTCACATTCACATAAGGAAAAAGATAAACCACACCCGGTAACTGGTGCACACATAATACCTGATGTATTTTGTTTTCTCACATCTGTTGAACCAGTTTTTCAGAAAGCACATTGACTTGTCATGAAGCTTTCTCTTCAGAACATTGCCTCTTGCCAGAGGCTGGCATCAAACACAGCAGAAAACTAACTTCAGAATAAATGTGTCCTTGTTTTTATCAACTGCCCCATTTCAAATCAATAACATTATTAGCTCAAAGTGACATAGAGAGAACATGAATTCAGGCTGGATCATTTTTATAGAAACGGGAAGCATCCTATTTGTTCTGCATATAAAGGTTGGAATGAAACAATTAACAACACCCATGCCCATTGGAAATGTCAAGAAATTCTGGTTTTAAAAAAATGTCAAATTGAATTTGAACAGTTCCTTATATTCAGGCTGCAGATTCTTGGCAGCATGAAACAAATTTCTAGGTTGAGCTAAGGAATTTTACTCTGAGTTAAAATCTGTTTTGATTATATTTACATATTTATACTGGATCACCCAAAATGCCACGTTAATTTGACCGTGTAAATTACGCATGGAGCCAAAGTTCCAGCTCTATGAATGAGTCCAGTACTTTAGCACTAATATTTAAAGGGGAGAAATTCAATGTTGTTTTGTCACTTTTCTGGTTGTAAAGGAAGGATGGGAGACAGATTTCAAAGTGCAATCTCTTGCAGCTGAGGTCTCTAGATATGCACCAACTGCCAAATTGAGCACCCAGCTGAAGCAACCGTTAGGAAACTTACACTTATGATGCAAGATCCTAATGCCAATTAAATAATCTTGATTGAAATATGTGCCCAAATGGGCAGAGATTCAACTGTGCATGCTTCAGCCAGTTATTGTGGGTTCTAGCCATCTAACAGTGGACCTTAAGTGGTCCTCTGAAAGGCACTCAAAAGAGGCCACAAGACATTTTGCAAGTTACATCCCTACAGAACTAGGAATAGCAGAGGTTATCCTCCTGGCTCTAAAAAATACTGTTGCATTCCACTGTTGCACAGTGATTCAGTCGCTATCATCGCTGCCTCAGAGCACCTGGAACCTGGGTTCGATTCCACCCTCGGGTGACTGTTTGTGTGGACTTTGCACATTCTCCCCGTGTCTGTGTTGGTTTCCTCTGGATGCTCCAGTTTTCTCCCACAATCCAAAGATGTACAGGTTAAGTGGATTGGCAATGCTGAAATTGTCTGTCGTGCTCAGGCTAGGTGGATTAGCCATGGGAAATGCAGGTTTGCAGGATACAGTCAGGGTGGGATGCTCTTTGTAGGGCCAGTCTAGACTTGATGGGCTGAGTGGCCTCCTTAAACACTGTAAGGATTCTATGATCCTAATTCAACTGTGAATGCAAATGAGGATCAAGGTTGAATTTTGATTGGGCCTCAGGATGTTGACGCATAAAGCAGCACTTTGGTGAACTGCCACCAACGTTGGATGTAGAACTAATGTCTTGGCCATAATTTTGTGAAGACCACTGAATTGATTAGATTGGCATGAGGTATTAAAACTTTAGGTTAGCTCACTGATCTTGGGATGACAGAATCACACTTTCTTCTGGCATAGAAATGCCTATTTGAGTAATTGTACCTGTGCCAACATTCTGCAAGAGATATCTGCCCTTCCCAAAGATCTCTCTATATTGTTCTTGATGATCTTTCTTATATCCATTCTTTTTATTCACTCACTGATTAGTTGAAATTATTATTCTATGTTGGCATTATCAGTCCCCTTACAATTTGAACATCTCTATTAGATCACTTACCCATTTATATTCTATCAAGGGCTTCATCATTTCTAATATTTTCTTCTCATTGTTGGAATTATTTTAATGTCTCGTTTGCACTCTTTGCCCTCTTTTATAAACTTGTTTTTATAAAAATTAGGCTTACATGTGCTTATGTTTTTACAGCTTTGCTAAAATGTCCTCGTATTTATAAGATGTGGACAGGTGATCATCTTTAACCTTGCACTATTTACCTCTTCAAAAATGTATCACTTTATAATTGTCTGCATTAAATTTCCCCTGATTTCTACCTGCGCGCATTTACTGACCTATATTTTCACGTTGTGCCTTACAGTCCTCTTAACCATTAACCATGTTCCCTTTACTCAAGTACAGCTTTATGTACAGAGAACAAGTGGTCCTGACTCTGGTCGCTACGTCTTAAAATTGCATGGCCTGAATCACGCTAAACTATCTTAACTTTAATTACGGCGTTTTACAGCGGAATATAAATGCGAATTAGTTATTTTTGTCGCGTTTTCCTGGAAGATGTCAATTTCAAGAGATTGCGATTGCCATACTACATTCTACTGACCTCATACTCCTCAGCGTGGAGGTCTTGACGAACATATAACAAAAAAAACTCATGCTCCTAAAAATGGACCCAACGTCCATATTTAACGAATAAGTGCCACAAGGAATAACTTCTCATTTCACGGCGAAGAATAGGATAGCTTGCTCAGTTCGATCTGAGTGCGTTTGCGTGTATGTGTGGGGGGGCGGCGGAGTCAATATACGGTGTTGCCACATTTTGCAGGACCGAGCGGAGAACTGTGGTGGAGTTGCATTTGTGCAAAGCTTCTTTTCATTTGTCGTAGACCGGGCCATTCCTCGGAGAACAAGTGGTAACATTTATTAAACTCTTTAAAAACAAAACAGTTCTGCAAAGCAAAGGCGCGTTTTATTTATAGTTCAGTTTTACACTTGCAGCCACAACGAGAGGCATAATAAATAAGCAGCAGCTTGCGCTATTTCCGGCTAACTAAAGAGTTAGAGATGAAAGTCCTCCGCACGGCTGGGCTTTGCCAGCCTCTGAGAGACTCCGCCCAGCCTCCGAGTGACGAAACCTCCCTGTCGCTACTTAAAGGTCGGCAGCTCGGTGATGGGAGGTGAATGTTGCGCTTCCCGGTTCTGCTTCAAGTAGGTTCTAACTCAGTCCCTGTTTGATCACAGCGCCTGATGAGAGCGGCGGTCCTCACTCCATTGCCAAGGCCGAAGCGAACGGCTCCGCTCCCCCAGCGTGACGCTCAACTGATCGGGGCCAAGGTAGGACTCAACTTGGACACTTCCATCAAATTGCTCAGGTGAACTTTGAGGGAAAATCCTTAGTTCTGGAGTTAGCAAATTCCCCCCCCCCCACACACACACACTTCCCTCCCTCCACCCAGTGCTGGAGGATTTTGTTGGGTTTTAGTAACGGGTGGATATTGACAGGATTTTAAGTCTGTCATCCTGCATTGCAGCCTTTCGTGCTAAACACTTTATATTTCTGATTTCTGAAATCAGGTTGGGATTCCTGTCGGTGTACACGTTTTAGAGTCAGCGCCCCGTGTATGTATATTGAGGGTTTTTAAATCAGCACTCGGCCGAGTGTTACTTTCAGCAGCGGGTCGTTAGTTGCTGGGTCTGTTCAGTTTTGTTTTGCTGAAGCTCTTGGTGCAGGGAAGTTCAAGGCGATTTGCTGCGAAACTGCTGAACTGGACTGTGTGAGTAACCGCCCAATTCCTGAACCGCCCCGAACTCCCTCAGCAATTCCCCGCCCGCCTTCACGTAGTTGCTCCTGGGAACATCCACTCTGCACGTCCGAGGTTTGGGATTAATTATCCTGAGCATTGTTGGGAGCTCGCCCTACGTGCCTGAGGGGATGGGGGTGGGGGAAAACAGGTCCTGGGGAGGAGTTGCGAGATTCCAATCTCTAGTTGAACTGAACACCATTTAACCGAGAGAAGAGGGCAGAGAACTTGTTGAATGACTGACTTTCTGTCAGCAGGTCAGTGAGTCCGGGTCGTGCACAGTGACCGCAATATGGAGAAGAGTTTACATGTGTGTGGGCTACGGGCAGCCGGCGCCAGGCAGCCTCTCACTGAGCTGGAGTGCTCCGGATCTGCAGCGGGGACCTGCCCCTCCGAGCTGACTCTCTCCTGCAAAGTGCTGCCGCTCCTCAATACTTTCCTCAAGAAGAAACACGCGCAGAGGAAGTTGGAGGTGAGGAATCACCGAGCGCTTGGATTAATCCTCACCAGTTTGTTACGGTCGGACAAACTGGGCGACGGGCTGTTACTTTGCGGCAGCTGTGTAGAAAATCGGACCGGTTTGTTTGAATCTTTGAAAAAAGACTCGAAGGAAACTCGAGCGTGCCCGATGTCAGGAAATGATGTTTCCACACTAATGCCATCTGCGGGAAGTCCTGGCCAGATGCGACCGCTGCCGGCGCTGGAACACGATGGCCAGGAAACTCGGCTCCCAGCTGATCGATCCTTTGCCACCGAAGCATCAGCCATTATCTCCACGGCTGCACACTCGCTATTCCAGAACGCAACTTGCTATTCCACCCAAGATGCTATCACCACAGAGCGCTGTAACAACACAGCCCAGCCTCCTGTTGACAACTTCTGTCAGAACCCCGTCTCTCATGATCTGCTGCCCCAGGTGAAAGTTGAGAAAGATGCAAAGACTGGCATTTTTCAGGATAAGAGCGAGGAGGCATCCATTGACCTTGTCTTTGATCTTTTGACTCAGTTACAGTATCACACCCATCAGGAAGATGGAATAGAAATATGTGACGACTTTTTGCAGGGAATTTGTGTTTATGGGAATGACTGTCTGAAACATCACACAGTTCTACCCTATCATTGGCAGCTGAAAAATATAATAACACAGACTTGGCAGGCAGTGTCTGATGATGCACAAGAACATTTAGAAAGACTGTACTGCAATCCTGAAAATGACCAAGTCAAACTTCAATACCAGTAAGTAACCAAAGCAGGGTAACTTTATTGCTTATCTTGTTTTAAAGTTCTCTTAACACTTAAAAATCGTGCTGCTTTTCGTTGCCTGTTTTGAAATCAGCAATAAAAAAGTGCCTTCATTGAATTTAATCATTTCCTTGTGATTTTATTTTTAAAAATATGTGGAAACCTGTCTGAGTAAATAGTTATTTTAAAGTTTTTGATAAAGGTGAGGCACCCATAAAGGAGCTGGCTTGAATGTCTGTTGAATTTCAGTGTGAGGAGAAGCCCAGTTTTGTTGTGATGTTGTGTTTCCCTAGTAACAAGATGCAGATAACAGCATGCTGTGCCTTTCCAAAATACTTGTTTACAAGTTAGTGCTGCACATTGCTTGCATGGTTACCACACTATTGGTTAGTGCTGTTAATCATTTGTGGGTAACCTAGCTTTAATGAAAATTTGTTTGAACACAGGAAATTGCCTGTTCAGCACCTCCCTTGCAGAAAGGTTTAGTACAACCCAGCAGCAGTCAAATGATCAGACATGTCTGCATAACTTAAACAAGTATTTGTAGACTACCTGACTGACTTTGATAGTTCTGACCTTCAGCAATTGCATAAAAATAAAATCAACATATCATTCTTGTACAGAAATGGCTTAAAAGTGATGGTATGCAAGCATAGAGTGATGCATTCCAGATTTAAAATTCTAGAATGAAATGTGCTGTCTTGTACAGCTGTCAGTACTATACCAGCACATACCATTCTACTTTGAACCTTTGTTTATATATCATATCTTGTTAGTAACTGGATGGCTTGTAATGACCCTTCTGAGCATTAGAGAATAATTCTCTAATTTTTTTTCACTGCCATTAGGAGAAGGCTAAAGTGGAGTTTTTGTTTCTTTTCAGAAAATGCTTGAAAAGCTCAGACCTGGCAGCACCTGTGAAGAGAAATCAGTTAACATTTCAGGTCTGGTGATCCTTCCTCAGATCTGGACCCAAAAGTCTGATATATTTTTTTTTTCTTCACAGATGCTGTCAGACCTGCTGAGCTTTTCCAGCAATTTGTGAAGGGCCTAGGCCCGAAACGTCAAGCTTTCCTGCTCCTATGATGCTGCTTGGCCTGCTGTGTTCATCCAGCCCCACGCCTTGTTATCTCTGTTTTTGTTTCTGACTTGTAGCATCCACAGTTCTCCTCTTGGTTTTTATTTTTGTTTGATTTGTTTTTCTTTGTATCACACATAATTGATCACTGGGAGGGACACACCTGACTTGCTCCTAGGTGTCTGTCCAAATTGATCTTATTCTGGTTACTCAAGTCCATAAAGAGCAACTGGGATAATTCAACATTTCTTACCCTACTCTCCTTCTGCAGTGCCATGAAGCAGCTCCAGAGGGCTGAGTTTGTAATAAATCGTGTAGTTATTGGGGGCACATTTACTTTCTGCCACTTTGTGGTAAATATATATGTAACAATACTGTAATTTACAGGCCATGCTAATTGTTTAGCACGGTGTGAGGTGTGAAATTTAAGCCTTCATAGATTGATTAATTTAGTTGGAATATCTTGAGTGACTATTTTGTGATTAATATTGATACTTAAAAATGCTGTGGATAGTTGGATGGTTTTCAGTTATAATTGTGTATTGTAATGAAAACTGAAAATAAAAGTAGTTTTCAATCATTGAAATTCTTGCATATCCTGATGGCACAATAGATACGTTGCAGTTTTTCTTTGCAGGAGAAATATTTATTTATATTTTTGATCTGTGTAATATGAACTCCAGGATTAGTATTTTAAGAGTGACTTGTGTTGCATTTTTTTTTTTAGAATTCTTCAGACTTCCTTGTTAACAAATTATCAATTGGCTTTAATTTTTAAATAGATATTGCCACATCTGCTTGCACTGTAATTTTTATACATTAGGCGGACTGGACCAGTTGTGATTCAGCACTAGAGATAGTGTATTTGAATCAGTACAGTAGTAAATTAGGTTCACTGACAAGACATTACTGGAACACAATTTTGGATAAACTAGTTCCTAAGAACACAAATAGCTTGCTTTACTGTTGAAAAGGCAACATTTTTGATGCTTGCCTTTGGAATAGCTAATGGGTGAGGTAAAATCTTGCCTTTTTACAGGTGGGATTTGTAGGAGACAAAATCAACTCATTTCCATCCCATAGCGTGATGCATTGTTAGTTGCTGGTGACCAGTTTAAAATACTAGTGCAGTAATTTCTAAATGCTGCTAATATTAGTTGCATACTGTGCACACAATGGAGTGTTTTTATCTTTGAGCCTTTTCTGAACAGCGGTATATGTTAATGACAGGTGTGTGTGTGTGTGTGTTGGTGTTGCACAATGAAGTGACCGTGACATGGACGTTATACACAACATTGCACCAATGTGCTTGCACCTGACGTCGTGCAACATCTTAACCCTTATTGTAACCATATGCAGCTTTATATTTGGCTACGAGGACATAGTGACTGAGGAATCTCTTAGCAGGTCTTTGTATAACAACTTGCTTGTCTTCTTGAAAATGTACAGAATTGAATCAGAATGGTCCACTTCTAAGGATATTATCTGTACTGATATGTAGTTTCGCTAAGTTTTTTTCTTTCTCTTTTGTCAGTTTTGCATCTTAAAAAGAAAAACAACATCTTTTTTAATGGCAAGCACTTTCACAGTTGCCATGTGGATCAGTGGTGTAGGCAAAATAATGCTGAGGACACAACTGAGCTTGAAATTGCACTATGAATCACTAAACCCATCAATTGCTCATATCTAACAAATTAGAATTCTGAACGTTATCTTTCCGTGTATGGGCTCAATAGGGCATCTGGGAATGGCTCTGAGCCGTTTCAGAAGATCAAATACAAGCCTAGGTAGATGTGAATTCCTGAATTTTGGAAACTTTACTATATTTTCTACATTATACTGTACTAAACTCGACAAATATGAAGGAAGGAGCAAACACTTCTTTGCAATAAGCAGTACTGTTGGGGGGGGGGGCGGAGGGGAGAAAAAACTAAGCTTTGGTTATGCTATTGGTACACACCAACTTGACCCATCATAAGCAACAGAGATAACAGAAATTTCTGAAGGGTCTAGGCCCGAAACGTCAGCCTTCCTGCTCCTCTGATGCTGCTTGGCCTGCTGTGTTCATCCAGCTCCACACCTTGTTATCTCAGATTCTCCAGCATCTGCAGTTCCTACTATCTCCATCATAAGCAGCATCTGTCTTTACATAGAGCCTTTCATATCAAAAATTCTGTGCTTGATATAATTAATTTCTTAGAAATAGAAAGAGAATACAAGGGAAAGACCAATTTTGCCTGAATTCTCTTTCAATCCAATAGTCTTGAGCTCATCCAAAATCTATTACCTCTCCTAATTCATACCAAGCCATGCTTACTCAAGAACAAAAACAAAGTTGCTGGAAAAGCTCGGCAGGTCTGGCAGCATCTGTGAAGAAAAAAGTTAACATTTTGGGTCTGGTGACCCTTCCTCAGAACTGACAGTGGCTGGGAAAACATCAGTTTATATGCAGAAAAAAAGGGAGGGGGATCGGGTAGGGAGTAAACGATGGGATAGAGCCTAAAGAGAGAGACAGCTGGACAGACAAAGGAGTTGCTAATGATCAGGCTGGGAGGGTGAATAGTTGTTAATGGGGGCTATTAGTGATTAACAACAGGGGGTGTGTAGTGGCAGGCTATGTGGTAACAAGGCCTGATGTGTGGGGTAGGCGGTTGGGACATGGGAGAGTTTAGGCCATAAAACTATTGAACTTTATTGAGTCTGGAAGGCTGCAGGGTCCCTAAGCAGAAAATGAGGTGTTGTTTTTCCAGCTTGCATTGAACTTTGCTCACTCAAGTCTATGCTCAGTGACATACAATAGTTCCCAGTTAAATAACACCTCGGCTTTAAATTTTAACTATTAATTTTAAATTCCTTGATTGCTTTGTCTGTTAAGTCTCTATCCTCAGCACCCCAACCCCCCAATCTACCTATGAACACAGCAGACCAAGCAGCATCATAGGAGCAGGAAAGCTTGATGTTTCGGGCCTAGACCCTCAGATTCTCCAGCATCTGCAGTTCCTATTATGTCCTCCAATCTACCCCTGCTTACCTCCTGATGTGATTGCTGTACTAATGGCAGTACCCTTCAGTTACTAAGGCTGCAAACTCTTGAATTCTCTCCCTCAATCACTGCATTTTTCTTCCTCTTTATTTCCTCCTAAAGACACTCCTTGATCAGTTTGTCATCTGCTGTAATATGCATTGTTATATGGCTGGGAATTCTTGCTACATTAAAGACACTGTATAAATATTTATTGTTATCTGATTGAACAAGCCCTTCCCATGCAGTTGTATCAGGATTAGACACTCTAACACACTACCCACCAGCAATCATACAGGGGAAAAGTAAGAGAGCTAAAACCCCACCACCATTTTGGAAGATGAGCGGGTTGGGGTTCAATGGGTGGGGGGTGGGTGGGGACCGGTGATTATATGGAATATTTCTCTCCTACACTGTTTGAGCAAACTATGTATTCAGGAGAGCAGACTTACTACACTTTATTACATGGTATTCAATGTATAATTTATAAGATGTGGCCTCTCTCCTGTCCAGGAAATGGTTCAGCTTGTTGTTTTCTGAATGTATGTAGAGAATCAGCTTTCACCTGAGTTGACAACATGTCCATAGATCTACTGTTCTCTGGCAAAATAACCTGTTTGATATCTAACCTTGCTGTACCTTTTTTCTGTAACTTATGCATAAGAATCTTCTCATCCCAGTGTATTAGAATGAGAACTGAGGCCTTTACTATTTTGTCTATCTCTTTCAAATCAGCTTGAAATTGCATGTTTTAAACAAATACAACTTATTAAGCTTGTCTGAGTAAGATTTTTTTTAAGCTGGAAGTCATTATTTAAGCCCCGCTCTGAACTTTTTTTACATAGTTATACCACTTTTGTCTGGACAAAAGCTGAATGCAGTGTTTTAAAATTTTGTATAAAGCACAAATGACAACATAGCAGCTACTTGCTCCACAAATGAACCTTGAAATGAATGATCAGTCAGTGCTTGACTGAAATGTTGACTATAACACTGGAAGAACTCCTTTGTTCTTGTAGTGCCATGAGAACTTTAACAGTCATCAGAACAAACAGACAGAGCCATGGTTTAGTGTCTACAGAATAGTAATTCTGTCAATGTACCATACACCTTCAGAACTGTCACTGAAGAATTAACATGAGATTGTCATTTCTATCCCAAGTGTGGGGCTAAAGCATGCAACCAACCCTCTGACCAGGCTCAAGTTTTCAATAAATTTAAGTAATATTAACGATGGCAGTTGCGCAGAAAGTGAAGAAGCAGGGAGAATGTTGTTGCTAAATATTTAGAACAAACTGAGACTTTACCATAATAGTGTCTGTTTTACATCCTTCTGAGAAGGAACTGTTCCATTAACTTGAGCAGAAAGAGTGGTTGCAAAACAACTGCTCCATATGCAACCCCAGTATTCTTACTGTATTTTTTTAAATGAGCTCACATTATAAATATTTCTGTGAAGTCTACTCTTGAATTTTGCTGTAGAATAGTTTTGAAATATGCATGATCTATAACTGTCTTTGCTTCAGTGACCTGGCTGCTTTCTAATGGCATATGCAGTACTAATGTCATCAGGTTGACAATGTCACAATGGCTGAATGATTGTGTAAATGGAATTTGTTTGGTTAGAAACAGCTGACAACACAAGACTTATTAAAGTTTCTATTGTTTCTCATTAGAACAGAAATAACCTTGAGACACCTCCAGTAAGAAGCAACAAAATGCTAACTATACATTTGTTATGGTCTATGTAAACTTTGAAATGAACTAATTCAAAATTAGATTTGTAGATTTTTACAATTGTGGCATCATTTATTGTGTTAATTTCCTCATGTCCTTTTTCTGACTACTTTTTTTTTTCCTCCAATTTTCTCCCAGCAACAAGACCTTTGAATCATACTGCAGCAATTGTACACTGATTAAACAATACCTCACACCCATTGGGACTTATTCATTTAATTAGTATTTTTAAACATACGCTACAAAGCAAAAACGTCCAACTAATTTTGCCTTCATCTGTCTTTATGTACAACCAATCTAGTGAAGATCACTGGATAATGCTTAATACTGTGAAACTAGGTTAATTGTCTCACTTCTTAGTTTAGACAGACTGACAGTACTGGTGATGCCCTATTTGAGAAACTAGTGCAGTACACCATGAATGGATGTCTGACGTTCCTCATTTCTCTGTTAACTTCCACTATGGGCAGTGTCTTCACTAACTGGGTTCATTGCGGGCTTTTCTTGTATCGGATATGTCAGAATTCTTTATGATTCATTAAGATTAGATGTAATAGTATCCAAGATTTTACAAATTAGTGTTTCTTCATGATAAAATGGAAAGTTTGTCCTAATTCCCTTTTTTTATAGACGTTATTTATTTGCAAAGTCAGGAATATCCCAGTGTAAAGGTTTCAACCATAAATGATAAGAGAAAAATTCAGTAAAAGTCAACATGTTCTGCTCTGTCATCGTTCAAACAGCTGTCAGTTGATGATTTATTCTCATTTCTCCCAATATTGTTGCAATAAAGCTGAAAAGACTTGACTTGACTCATGCAAGACTTGTTAAATCCAAGTTGAAAGAGGGTTTCTGTGAAGTTGCTCATCAGGGTTGAAATGAGATTTTTTATTTTTTTTTTGGCAAATGTAACAAATCATTTTAGAAGCTACCCGTGTGAGACTGTTACAGTTTTTCTGTTTCTGAGAATCGGGCAAGCTTGAAGCAGTGGCTGTAAATGTGATGCCTGAAGGACATTGCAGCACTTTACAGAATTATATTGAAATAACTGACTTGCCTTGAAGAAAAAAAATGCAACTTTTTTTTTAGTCAATAGTCTTGTGGTGATGGGGATGTCTGTGGCATGAGAAATATTACAGGCTTTCAAGTCTTTACACGCATAAGCGAACCTTCACCCAATTCTATAACTGTGGTTAAAGGGGTGTTGTCTCCACTGGGGAGTGTTTGATTAGGTGAAGTTTCTGGAACAGGCATGAATTCTGAACTGTATCCTAATAGCCATAAAAGCACGCTTGCAAGCTTTGCTATTTTTCATCATGATTTCTCAAAGACAGCATTTGCTCTGGTGCAAACTCACCTTTATTGGCCAATGATGATCAAAAGCAATTATATGTTTCAGATAAAGCAAATTTCATTGGGAGTTCAATGTGCCTTACTTTCTTTGTTTGAATTATACATCAGCATTGAGTAAGTTATTGATGTGTTTTTCATAAAAATATTCCTAAACTGTCCTGAATTCATGTGTCAGCTGGCATGCTGGTAGACCAGGATTCTTACTCTGCTCTCAACATAGTAGAGAAGAGTATGAGTTTGCAAAATCTTCCACCAGAAAACAGTTGAATCTTATTTTTTTGCCATTTTCTACATTATCAAAATAGATTAAAAGCCATAATAGAGGTAAATTTTCGTGTTAAACCAAGAGCAGAAATAGAAGAACTTCTTTTGAAGCCATTCTGATTCATTATGGCTTGCTGAAGTGAAATAAATGGAGTGGATCATGTGAAATACAAATGTACATCTGATTTGGCGCCTTGCCCACTCTACTGTTCAGCAAGATCATGGCTGATCTGATTTGTGGCCTCAACTTCACAACTGCCAACTTCTGAACCTTTAATTCCCTTGTTAAATGAGAATCTGTTATCTCTGCCTTTTTTTAAAAAAAAAAAAATCAACGATTCTGTTTCCACTGTTCTGAGGAAAGAGTTTCACAGACTTATAACCCTCTGAGAGCAAGAAGGTCTCGTCACTCCATCTGACACGAAAAAGCCCTCTTAGTTTAAAACAGTATTCCCTTATTCTAGTATCGCCCATAAAGAAAATCATCCTTTCAGCATCTAGCCTGTCAAGTCTCCTCAGGATCTTGTATGTTTCAAGATCACCTCTCTCTTCTAAACTCCGGTCGATACAGACCCAATCTGTCCAAGATTTCTTACAAGAATCAATTAAGTGAACTTTCTCTGACTTCTAGCATAAAACAGACCAAAACTCTCCGTTGTACTCCAAATGTAATCTCACCAATACCCTGTATAAATGTTCCAAAAAATCTCTACTTGTATATTCCGTGCTTCTAATAAACAACAATGTTTAAAATTTGAGTTCCTAGTCACTTGCTGTACCTGCATACTGACTCTTTTATGATTTGTGCGCAGGATACCTAGATTCCTGTGCACCTCAGTGCTGCAATTTCTTGATTGTTAAATTATTCTTTCTGCCAAAGTGGACAGTTTCATTCTTTTCCATCTCCATATGATTATCCTCCATTTGCCCAAACTATGCATTCTACATTGATGTAGATTGTAAATAGTTGAGAGCCCAGCACTGATCCCTGTCATAGTTCACTCATTTAAGTCTTGTCAATCTGAAAATGACCCATTTTATGCCCACGCTGTTTCCTGTTTTGGTAATCAATCCTCTACCCATGCTAGTATGTTTAGCCTTCCACCACAAACTCCAATTGTCAGGTTATAATGATAAATTGCTTTCTGAAATCAGTCAAGTTTTAGTTTTTGTGCATCCTCTGTTCAGCACCTGTGCCTTGCCTAATGGTTAGATAAGATCTTTACAGGCAATCATTGCAAAATCAATTCACTGCCTGTTCAGACATGGATGGAAGCACTTCATTCATTTAGTATGGTGGCCATGCCCTTTTGATTACCTCTACCTCTTAAATCTCCTTGAAATACTTTGACTTCATGTACTATTACACATCGTTATTCTGCTACGTGCAAATGCAGTATTATAACAATCAGTGCTCAGGGAACAGAAGAGCAATTGTTAATTTTTTTTTTTTTAGTTCTAATGAAGAAAAATGGCTTTCTTGGCATGCTTTACGGGCTCAAGATGAGCTCCAGGCATCCTCTTCTTTCTTGACCAAGCATGGTTGGTTGGTGTTTACATGAAGTACTGGTGTTATCAATGACTTCTTCCAGACATTCGCAATTTCACCCTTTTCCCGAGGATCTGATCCTATCTGCTGAATTGGCTTGTTGGTCAGATGTCCATTTAAAAGAATCAGTCCATCTTGTATGCAACAGAATGTGGACACTGAAGTTGCTCACCTATTAGCAGTGGAAAGTGATTAATTTTCCATTTGTAGATAAATGATCAGCAGTAGGAGCACACCAACCCAAATGAAAACCTGGGGAGGATGAGATTTGCTCATTCCAATCTTTGTACGGAGACAATATTTACTTTTGGTTTTTTTTTTGAGCTATTTCCCATGCCAAATTTCACCCCCTAATGTTTCCTTGATGACACCAATAGTGAAAACACAGAATGATCTTCAACTACATTTAATCTTCATAAAATAGTTTTACTCTAAACCTATTTTTCTGGGATTTACCGTTTCATCTTTCTGAAACTTGGTAGAAACAATAAGCAAATTTTATATATTCAGCAGTTAGCAACTTGTATTTCCAACAGTATGGTTACAGGCTGTTGCTAGCAGATTTTATCTGTTGAACATTTGTACTGCAGATGGTTATAGGTTTTGCATGTTGCAGCTTACCAGTACTGAAAAACATGGCTGCCTGGTTCAAACTGCTGCCCATCTTTCAACTTACACGTGCAACTATTTAGAATTGCATTCAGGACATCAAAGGTATGACTTAACGATACAACTATGTACATACAGTTGTCAAAGATTCCAAAGCCTGGAAGCCAGTATCTACAGGTCTCTGGCATAAAGCAGCGGGATGCTGCAGTTTCATCTCAAGATTTTATTTGTTGTCTTGCAATGTAATTTTTCATGTAGCCTAATGCATGATACTAAATCAATCATGTTCTTTTAATGCTTAAACATTTATAAAACATTCGCTTGTTTATGGAACTTCCTTTAGAAAAAAAATCTGCATTTTGTAGGCTGGATTTTAATGAACTTTGTTAAGATCACTGCCATGAAAAGTATTCTGTTCTACAAACTTTGCAAAGATTTTGATTTTAATCCTGTTTGTAACTGTTAATTAGAAAAAATGTTCTTAGGGATGGTAACCTTTTTATGTTTTATTGTTCTCAGGGGTCGTGTTTTCTCACTGGATTTTAACTCGATGACTGTTTATGATGTAGAATTCGACCAAGTGAGGAGATTGTCCACTGTTTCCTTGGCAAATTCCAGCTCTCAATTCCATACAGTTTGGAAGTACTATTGCAGGGAACACTTTGGCTGGAGAGAGTATTCTGAGGTAATATGAATTGCAGTCATACTAGCCAATCACTGTAAAGCAGATTATGTCTAGTGGATCAAATTCCTGAAAATTGTAATTGTTACATAATTTAAAATAACACTTTAATGTTTAGATTGTAGCAAACTCTACATCACTATTTTGTTCCTATGTGTGAAACTAAATTGTACCAAAAGGGCAATTAAAAGTCATGGTATTTCTTTATTTAATATGTTTCACTGTGTGGGGATGTTAAACAACCTTTGCTAATGAAGATATTCAATCTGTTAATGATGAAATATCTTGAATAAATTAAATAAACTCCAACAAATTGTTAGGCTTATAGAAACAGTAAAGCAGGTGAGACAACAAGACTTCACTCAAAAACCTTATGTGATATTAAAAAGTGTCAGAAGTTTGGTACATGGCTCATTAAAATCTGACGACTATATTTTAAAAAAAAAACTAGTGTTCGATGTAGAAAATGGTCTCTATTTCAGTGTTAACAAGGTGTGGGGCTGGATGAACACAGCAGGCCAAGCAGCATCACAGGAGCAGGAAAGCTTGACGTTTCGGGCCTAGACCCTTCATCAGAAATGGGGGAGGGGAAGAGGGTTCTGAAATAAATAGGGAGAGAGGGGGAGGCGGATAGAAGATGGATAGAGGAGAGGAGGCAGACAAGTTGAAGAGGCGGGGATGGAGCCAGTAAAAAGGTGAGTGTAGGTGGGGTGGGGGGGAGGTAGGGAGGAGATGGGTCAGTCCAGGGAGGATGGACAGGATGAAGTTAGTAGATAGGAGATGGGGGTGGGGCTTGAGGTGGGAGGAGGGGATCGGTGAGAGGAAGGACAGATTAGGGAGGCGGAGATGAGCTGGGCTGGT
>JAHRHZ010000017.1:11012278-11080612 GCA_024137785.1 Ginglymostoma cirratum | reverse complement strand
TGATGCTGCTTGGCCTGCTGTGTTCATCCAGCCCCACACCTTGTTATCTCAGATTCTCCAGCATCTGCAGTACCTTTTTTATCTCTATTTCATTATTGAAAAGAAGTATTAATTTTGTTATTTCTAGGCTGTTGTTCAGTGTATTGAGGAAGCCTCATCCCGTGGCATGAGTGAGATCTGCTTTGTTATGCAGCAAAACAGATATATCCTGAATTTAATGGAGGGCTTTCAGCAGAATGCTGTATTTGGCACTCGACGACGAATCACTCGACGACCCTTCTTTCGCTCTCGCGTACTGCTGTTACCTTGTTTACAGTAAGTTTGAGCACTGAGTTTACTTGACAGGACGAAATAGTGCCTGACTAGGTTAGTCAGTGACCTACAATTACATATTTCAGTGGAAACCTCTCTTTAAGAGGACACATTTTGGAATTAAATTTACCTTGCTTGGGGAACTTTAGTCTTCCTAAACTAATCCATTTAGTGACTTCACAAAATATGGCTCTATGACTCATGTGAATCAGCACAATTTCAATATTCCATCAAACATTTAATGGTTACTGATGTGTAAATCATTCTTATGACCAAATGCAGTAGATGCGTTACCAAAAGGTAAAACCACCCTGACAATACTGCCTCAACAACAGCTTTATTTTGGAGGCTGATTTTTTTTTTTTTTTTCTTAAATTGATATTATAAAGCTGTGAAATTTGCAAAATATTCAAATAAGGCTAAGTAAATAACTTGAATGACAGTCAGATATGTTTTAGTAGCCTTTACCTCAAAAATGTTGTCAAGGTTTTATTCAGTAATGGTAAATTGTGGCTATTTTATTAACCCTTTCTGGAACTAATTTTGACGCCAATTGACACTTTTTCTCTCTGGATATTTGCAGTGCTTAAACATTTAAAATCTTCAAATGTCAACAACTGGAATAAAAGTAAAAGGAATCCATGGAGCACTGCAACACAACCCTAGCTGGGTGCACCAGATCTAAATCTAAGTAATGTTCACAGCATCCTTTTTGCAGAAAATGCAATTACAGCAAATGTTGTGATTGTTTAATGTTGTGATTTTTTTTTTTAACTATTTGGAGAACATATTAAATTCTATTGTACGAGAGATTTTTCCAATTATCTTAAATGTAGTTTAATATATCTCTTACTACAAAATGGATCCTCTGTTTACCCTTGTAACCTCTAGAGATTCCAAAACAGTGATTTCCCTGAAACTTTAGCAGAAGCAATGCTTATCTTCAGCATTAACAGAGTTTCTCCTACCTCATACATCATTAGATGTTTTGTTCCTCACTTCTCCCCTCATAGTATCTTGTAACATGGGTCCTGGATCCATAATTAAGTACACAATTGTCATTACAATATTTCAAAAAATTAAATCATTGGTTGTGAAGTGTTTTCTCACATCCTTATTGGCATGGCTACAAAAATAACCTGTGGACTCCAAACAGATTTTCTTTAACCTGGATGAACGCCACCTTTGATCTGTCATGTGTTTTTTTTTTTGCCTGAAAGGCACACATCAACATGGTGACATCATGTCTCCAAACAGGAGTATTTATTTTTGAAGAAGGTAAACTATGCAGAGAGTGTGAGGGTATAGGATTACTCAACAGAGAGGTGGCATGGACCTCATGGGCTGAATGGTCTCCTTCTGTGCTATATGGCTGATTCCTGTTTGTTTTTAAATGTTTTGACAACTGCCAAAACCTCTGGCCCTCATTGGCACTGCAGAGCTATAAGTAATACCAGTTATACTGGTCCAAATGCCATTCTGGAATGACAGTTGAAGGAGTTTCATAAATTCTGTAACAACAGGCAATAATTGGATTGTCAGACAATTGTGGTCTGAATTTCCTGACTCCATCCTACTGAGTCAAATGCATAAGTATATATGTGAATTGGGAGGGTAGAAGAACTTTCAGGGTTTCCAGTTTAACTGGTGCTGTGCTGCCACCTGTAGGTCACCCATGACTCAGGTATTCTCTACAACAATGCTGCACACTTTTAGAACTACAATAGAGTATGAGCTGAGAATTTGAATTGAAGCCCGGGATGGTTGTTATAGTTCCAAATAAACAAACTTAGTTTCATTCTGAGAATCTATAACCTGGCTGATGTGGGAGATGGGAAAATTTCAGGTTAAAACAGTAGCTTTTTATTCTGGACGCCATTTTACAATTTTTGAACATTGTACAAGTAATTTTATTTTCCATCTAGCTGTACAAAGGGTGCTGTATGATTCTGTGCAACTACTTTATGCTGCAAATTGAGTTGTATCAGACTTACAGTTTCTATTTTTTTTCTTATTAGGACTCTAGCTGGTACATTGGGCAGTCTCTCAAAATTACCAGATGGATCAGTTGCCCGACAAGTCGGCTTTCCTGCTGTCTCTTCCCGTGCGAAACTCTATCCTGAAACGTGGATTTCAATGGAACTATTGGAAGATTTCATTCAAGTGCCTGTTGCCATAGAAGACAAAAGCTATAGAACTGTGTATAATCTTTTCCACAAAACAATACCAGAAACCAAATTTAGGATTTTAAATATACTGAGGGTACAAAATCCATATCTTTGGGAAAAATATAAAAGGTAGGAAGTTGAATCAAAAATGTTATATCCAGTCACTAAACTTGCATTTGAACTGTGAATACTGGTCACTGTTATGGAGAGTATAGAACATAACTTAGGCTTGTCCTGCACATCATAAATGCTGTTTTTATTACTGGTCTATTTGTACATTTTTTTTGTGGTACAGAGACACCAGAAACAAACCTTTAGATCGCGCAAAAGTAGTTCCCATACTAGCAGTGCACATTTCAATTTTTTTAAACAATACGCAATCTGAAGATGAAAGATTGATGCTGAGACATATTGCTTGCCTTTTTGTTGCACTTAATTGTATCCTTAAGTTGCAAAAATGTATTAGAAATTGTGATGTTTCCAAATGTATGAGTGACTCTGACTCTGATGAGGTGACTTGATTTACCTTGTGCTAATTGCAGCTTACTTTTGAGCTGCTTTGATCCAAGTTACATTGTTGACTTGCTGCAGTACCTGTTCGTACTGCAGTACTTGTAATGGATAACTTTTTTTTTGAATTTCCACTCAGCCACTTTAGTAGGCAAGTGTGTCTTGCCTACTAAGAGCAGACATCTGAAATTCTGGAGCAAGATCGTCTAACATTCTAACCAACTAGATTAGTCAGGGAATTACGGTGTGTGTTCTCTATCTTTTCTTTTTTTTGTTTGTCATATGTAATGCCAGCATTCACAGCTCACTATCAACTGTGTGGTGTCAGAAAATTTTAGTCTTGTTAGATAGTAATGGACTAGAGCAGAAGATTTTAACCCAGGCAATAAAGGTACCTAAACATTACAGAGAAATGGGTATGATATTGCACATTGGTATCCTCCATTTGCTGCTAAGGTATGAAATTGCCATGGTGGATTGGTGACCCGTTATAGAAACGACCAAGCTTTCAATTTGAGTTGAAAGTCAATGAAAGTGAAGACTGGATGATCTGTAATGCTAAATTGATACCAACAAGCACTGATTTGTAATAGCATTACGGGTAAAAACACATACATTGAAAATCAGGTTGGAAGTAGTATAGAATTATTCTTCAAAGTTTATCTTTAAAACTGAATCATGTTTAACCTTGTGTGCAGCCCTTTAGTCTGATAATGTAATATGGATCAAAAATCATGGACTAATCTTTGTCAAAACTCTAGTATGAATGCGGAAGTTGGGAAGAACCAGGTGTTGTCTGAAAGTGAATTCTGGATGACTGATGTCAGTAGAAATGGTAGTAAGCTTTTGTCACCTAGACCATAATACTTCCTAAATGCTGACAAATTAGGAATGGAGGTTCAAGATGACTTTTGGACCTATGTACACATCCATTGGATGTAATGGACAGGTATAACATGTATCCAAAAGGTTAGTAGACGCTGGCCTTTTTAGAGGACTAGAATACAAGGGCTTGTAGCCAAGTTGCAGCAACTTAGGAAGCTAGAGTTACACAACACTTGGAGTACTGTTCCATTCTGGGCTCTACTCTTTTTTTTCCAGAAATATTTTGGCATTGGGTGAATGCAGAGTACAGTTACTCAAACTTAACCTGAATCCCAAATTTTGGAGAGATGATAAGCTAGGGTTGCATTCACCATATTGTAAAGGATTTTGATTGAAGTTTAAGATGTTATGGGGAACTGATAGGATTGATTAAAATCTAGGTCCAGGGGACATGGCCTAAAAATTGGGACTGTTCGGGAGGGTACACAAAGAATGATAGATGTTTGGACTTATCCTGTGCAAATGACAGTTGATGCTGGCTTAATAGTTAAGTTTAAAGCTGGGATTGATGAATTTCTGCTATCCAAAGGTATTAAGTGATGTGGGCAAATACAGTGTATAAAATTAGGACAAGTCACTTGTGATTGGTGATGCAGTGTTGAAGAACTTAAGGCATCCATCAATTCCATTTGGTTGGTTCCAATTGCATATATTTAGCAGTTAGAGTTCTTTTTGCTGCTCTTTGCTAAAATACACCCTGGGAAATTAAGAGCCTGTGTTTTGTTGTATGGTGCATAGTAGTTTTGGACAGTTCTAAATCCTGTTCACTGTTTTGTCTCTGTCCTGTTGAAAAGTGCTGTACAAAAGTAGAATGTTCACCACAGGTTTGTCCAGTGCCTTGTTTTAGTTATGGAATTTGCACAGAGATGCACCACTTCTTGATCCTCTCTGGTTTTACCTTTTCCTTTTTAGGAGGTAAACTTCATGTGTCATACAATAAATTATCTTTTTGTTTTTGCTACAGGAAAAAGGAGTACATGTCACGAAAGATGTCTGAAATGGACAAGATCCTTAATGAAAGACATCTATTTCATGGAACCTCCCAGGATGTAGTTGATGCCATCTGTAAACATAACTTTGACCCCAGGGTGTGTGGAAAACATGCCACTATGTTTGGTCAAGGCAGCTATTTTGCCAGAAAAGCAAGCTATTCTCACAACTTCTCAAAGAAGTCACAAGAAGGTGTTCATTATATGTTCTTAGCAAAAGTCCTTATAGGGAAGTATACATTGGGCAAGCCTTCAATGCGGAGACCACCACCACAATCCCCTACTGACCCTTCCAGTGACTTGTATGATTCATGCGTGGATAATCTGCTGGAACCTCAGATTTTTGTCATCTTTAATGATGACCAGAGCTTTCCCTACTTCATTATTCAGTATGAGGAAGTTGGAAGTATAGTCACTGTTTGATGGACAATGGTTTAACAGTTATTACAAACAGACTGGAGATGCTACAATGAACTTGTCTACACACTATAGACTTTGAGGTCTTTATAAATGGAGTTACAGATAAACTACATGACTCTCTCAAATGACCACCTGATGTGAGACACTGGATTTGCAGTTCCTTGACCAGTGTAAATAGTATAATACATTGCCTTGAAAATATTCAGATGTTTATGTGCCTCTGTTTGTGAATGAGTGTGTATTTATATTGGAAAAAATGTTGCCCATTTTTAATTCTGAAATATTTGAGAAAGTTGTATACTTGACCTGAATACGGCAGTTTTATTTTTGAATTGTCAGAAGCTGAAGTTGTGAAATTAAATGTTGAGCACTTTTTTAAACCAAAGTTTTATACTGAAAGACATTGCTCATGATCTCAATGGGGTGAAGCGACTGCCACATATACAAGGGATGAGTGCATTATGCTTACCTTACTTGCAGTAGATACAATTTGCCACAACAGTCATGTCGTTCGCCACAAGAAAGGAAGTCCTTACCGTGAGAAAGAACCAACTGGGCCTTTCTCAGAGCTGTAAATTGTGGTGACTGCACTCTTGATCTCACTGACACATTCTTCACTTCTCTATCTTCTCTAACAATTTTCTTGGTCAATTTTCTCCTCCACCAACATATTGCTGTGTGAAAAAGACAGAACTGTATAGGTACATCTGTGTAATTCATTCTTTGTAAATCAAGAGGAAATAAAAAGGTTGAAAGCAAAAACATCCCATTAGTGAGTACCAAATACCATTTTATATTCCTAGAATCTCTAAAATCTTATTACCATTCCTTTACTGTGAACTAAAAAAATAGTAATGAGAAGACTGCACAACCCTTCAAATAACAATGCTGACCTGCAGTGATGATGTGTATTAGGTTTTTAGTGTAAAACTGAAAGCAAAGTTTTGAAAGACTGATGTTTTAGAATCATTTGGCTGGAGAAACTTTGACTGTGCTGTGAAATATTCTCCATATTCCTTGCTTCATTGACCCCACTTTCAGTAACTGAAGCAAACCTTCCCTTGAATCTGGTCAATGAGGCTTGAAAACATTACATTGCATTATGGGAGCAACTGTTTGTAGGGTAACCAATTACACCACTTAGCCTATTGAAGGCAGTGACAGCTGGCTATCATGTCCTCGCAAAAATGTTAGGCCAGCAACAGTTGAATTTTGATGGGATCTGCCTGATTCTAATGCAATACTGTCTCTCATTAAAGTGAAATAATTATTCCAAAATTGGCTTCATGACTTGCAACAGTCAGCAATCAGTAGTAGATGCTTAAAAATATATTTTTTTTAAAAAATGTTGATCTGGGTAGGCATGCATATATTCTTGACTGTCCTAGGACCTCTGACAATAGAACAGGAGGACATTTGTTGAACATGTTCCTTATAGGCACTTTGCACAGAGTGGACAGCTATGACTATTAAAGACTAAACCCCACAATTTCGATTTCAATTACTTAAGAGTTAGAATTCGGTAATTACTCTCATAAACATGAAAAATGAAGGCACACATAAGCAAAGTACAGAAGCCTAATATACTAAAACAGAGTCATGCCTGATTTTAATACGTACTAATTTCTCCCATATTTGGGATATACTGTAATTATAGTTGGCACCATACAAGATCAAAAAGCCAGAAGTGCCAATAAAACAAAAGGATCAGGGATAAAATTATTACTGGTTTGAGGAACAGCATCCATATTGAATTTTTAAAAAATGGGTAATTGCAGAATGGCACAAATGAGATAAAATGTAAAATCCTTTGGTTTTGATACATTTTACCAATTTTACATGTCACTTAATTAAGCAAAGGCTAAATCCACATCCTGTATTTGGTTAAGTTGATTATGTAGTTATTGCCAGTGAATTGAGTCTAAAATTGAGACTGATATAAAACTGCAGGTAGATCTGTGCATGTATATTGTTAAATTCGGTTTCAGACTGAAATTACACTGTTTTGAAACTTGAGTAATATCAATGTGTTTTTTTTTAAAGCTGTGAATGAGAGAGCACCTTTATTATCATGTTGATGACAAATTCTTCTATTTGATCACCCTTCATATAGTAGAGAAAAGAATTTGATTCGTCAGTTAAGCATAGGTATGATAGGAAACTTCTCCCTATTGTTATGTGAAACTAAAAGAATTGGCCATTATTATATGCATTACTCCTTTGATATTACAGCACTTAATATTGGATGAAACACCGGTTTTTAATTGTCTTTGCCTTAAATTCTATAGAATACTGTAAAATCTTTGTACAGAAATAGCCTTGCGGCTTTTTATGACCACATTTTGCCACAAACCAGTGCACGGATTAGTGAATTAATTCATCACGTTACAGCACAATTAGTTCCATTATTAGATGCATTTGTTGAAATGCGTGTCAACTAAGTGTTTGTCTTAGATATATTTAAGGTTTTTTTCCTTCCTGTTTCTAACAAGCCTGCAAAGGTGCAAGAGAGAGTTTACCCAATTTATTTATTGGGGAAGAAAAAAAAAATCTCACATCCTCAATGCCAAATGTGTGGCCCTTTCAAAGGGAACAGGCTAAGTTTTAACTCTTAAGTAAACAAATTTTCTTTGAGTTAATAGCTCTTCCAAGAACTCCAGAATTATTGTCTGCCAATTGATGACACTGAGCTGTACTACTGACTCAAGTGATTTTAAACAAAACAAAATAAAATTAGCTAACTTATCTCCTGAGTAGCTTCTCCTGTTAATGTCTTAATTCAACATCGTAAGCATGGCAGCATGATAATGTTTGTGTCATGCAGGTCAATTATAGGGCATTGTACCTTTTGGTGTTAAGCAGTTTTGGATGTCCAAAGTGCAAGTTGGGAGATAAAACTCATCTATCTGACTAATGACCCTGACAAGATTAAGTACTGGACTACGCACCTGGCATGATATTCCGAGAGTCTGATCCAAATCAACATTCAAAAAGATCTTTCGGTGAACCATTGTGTTTCCTTACAGGAAGGTTGAATTGTTTGATAAGTGAGAAAGTAGACCTCACTTAAGATTTACTTCAGAGGACAGTGATAGCAGTAGAGATGCGATGCAGGTCACGGTGACTGAGGAGAGAACTCCTTCACTAGAAGAGTTCATAATTGATAGAGCAGTGTTGGATAGACTGGTAATTAAAGTTGACAAGACACCAGGACTAGATGAAAGGTAACCAAGGATTTTGATGAAAGTGACAGTGGAAACTGCAAGAGCACTGGCCACAATCTTAGTCTTACCTAGCATTAAGGAAGGTGCCAGAAGATTGGAAAATTGTAAACATTATGACCTTCTTTCAAGAATGGTCTGTAATTGCAGAGCTATATTCACAATCTCAGTGATAGGGAAGATTCTTTAGATTATTTGAGATAGAATTAATAGATATAAAATGGTGGCCTAATTAGAAATCCATGCTGACTCTTCCTAAAGAGAAGTCTCAGTTAACTAACTTGTTGGAGTTTTTTTTTTTGACGAGGTAATAGAAAAGCTCGATAAGGGCATTGTTATGTGGTGGCATAGATGGACTTTCGGAAGATGCTTGATACAGTTCCACACATCAGAGCATTTTTAAAATGCAAAATTTGTGATCCAGAAACTTTATTTGAATACCAAGACAATTTTTAACATGCAGGTACACATCTGTACTTGGAGAAACCTGCTCCTGTGCAATTTTACATCTAGAACATGGAGCATTTAATTTCAACTATTCATCAGTAGGCAAGCAGACAGAAATTTTTTATGAAAGTTTTAAAAAGGAAATGATGGGCCCCTCTTCTCTACTAAATTTACTGCTTCTGCCCAACAATGCTCCTATCCTAATCCCAGCCTGCGAATACTGGGACCATTCCTACGAGTACTTGATGATGAATTCCACCCAGATCACAATGGCCTGGTCCTCAAGTCAATAAGCCTACTACCTATTACTCCTGCGGTAAAGTTTCATCTCAAGGTAAAGTCAGAACTCGCAACCGTAGTATTATACATTCTCAACTTTAGAATTCTAATAACATTAGATACTTTGTCACTTCCTTTCTTCTTTGAGAAGACAACACAAAATATTGGCAATGAACAGCATGTGCTTTTAATGTTGAACTCTCCTGTCCTGCCTTTTAGTAATGCCTGCAAGCCGCCTGGCCATTTTTTCTAATGCTATTCAAATGTGCTTGATATTGTAATACATTGTTGGTAAAAGGCTTGTGACAATCCAGGTATTTGCGTCAATAATGTTGCCATGAAAGTGTGCAAAGCAAGCACAGAATTGCAAAAAATTAAGAGGATATCAAAAGTTTAAGAGGATAATACATATACCAACAATCTGTTTGTTAGCACCTTTAAAATAGTACTTCGCAGAGATCAGGAGAAAAAAAGTAGGAATTCATAAGGACGTGGAAGCTTAGTCATGAAGGGAAGGATAAGGGGCAGCTGGAAGACGTGATTCTAAAATGTGTCAAAATTGATGACAAAGAAATAAGGGGAGAGTCCTTAGGTGGAAAAGTCCTTAGTTAGTGAAAAGAACATTCGAGGAAACATATCCAGACATATTAAAGGCAAAGGTAAGTATTTCAACAGCAAAGAAGTGAAGGGGGCAACTTTGAAAAGATGAAACTTGAGTGTAATTTACAGCTTGATCTCAGCTCAGGAAGTCAGACAACATGCAGCTGGTCCCTTCCCTAACAGACATTTTTGAACCAACAAGTGTTAAGAACAGCATTCCTGTTTTGTTTATTCCCTATTAAAATAGCTTACAAATCACCATGCTTACTTAATTTAATAGGGAATTCTATTTCTTGACAACTAGGTTGCCTGTGCAATGCCATAATTCTTACACTATCAGACTCTTTACTTCTACAAGCCCTACCAGCTCCAAAATACTGTGAGACTACCTTATAATACATCAAGCCACAAATGAGTCATCTCTATATTAACACCAAACAGGAACCATCTTTAATTGCTTTGGAAAATGTAGTGATGAGCTACCTTCCTTCACTGCTGCAGAACATGCGATGCAGGTAGATTCATGGTGCTGTTAGCCACAGAATTTCAGGGTTTCAACCCAACGATAGTGAAGGATTGGTGATACAGTTCCAAGACAGGATAGCGGTGAAACCACGCACCTGCTGCCCTTCTCCTTTTAGAAGGCAAAGGTTGTGGTTTTTGAGCTGTCAAAGGAAGTTGCCAAGTTGCTGCTGCGTATAGTGTATGTGTTTGACTCTTACCATAAACTCTGTTCACTTGCCACAGACTGCACACTTTCCCTATCTACTCATTTATGCTGAAACAGAGCATGACAAATCTTGGTGTCTTGTTTGATCCACAGCTGAAGTTCAAGCTCAAAATTGTACTTGCTTCCACAATGCAGGACAAAGCTAGGAAATTTTAGGTGTAGATTGAATTTACTGAAGATGAGCACTTCATTGGTACAGAGTAGAAGGAAGAAGAGAAATTCAGCATAATGCTTGTTAAGGTGGCTGATAATGAATTTGAGTAATAGATGAGGAAATGGAACATACTGAGTTTCTTAAAAAGTAAGCAGATTCAATAAAATTAGGGTGAAAGTTCAAATGGGCCTTGTTGTGGCAGTTTGGGTCAGTCAAGTGATGAAATATACATCTGGGTGGCTAGGTGGAAAAAATACAACTCATTGTCAGGATGTCAATACATTCATTCACTATGAAGGAAAGTGAAGGTATGGGTAACCAGGGCTTTGCATGGAAACAAGACGTAAGCTTATATTAGAATAAAGTTTGCTCCTTCTGACAATAATTCATGGATGAGCATTATTTTCTACAATTAAATGTCGGAAATCAAAAGTTAGTTTTGACCAAACTCTTGCCATCGATTCAAATTCCCTTTCAAGTTGTTTATGCTGACTGAATCACAGGACTAGAATATCCTTACTCCCTGGAGATGGGATTAGAGCTGGTGGGTGTCCAGGAAAACTGCAAGAAGCAAATCTGGGATGATTCTTGATATATTCCTGCTATTGGGGAAGCTTCCCATTGGAACATTGTGAAAAGGGTTGGCCGCTCTTACCACAGCAGTGGGTAGCCAATTGAGATCCAAATTGAATCTGAATTTGTGGCTTTTCTTATCTTTTTCCCCCTGGTGGTGGCAGCCCAGCAAATTCAGAGGCCATCAACTCCATGGATGTATCCTCTCTTCAGCAAGGTGGAGGCCAGCAGGGCTAGAGGTTTCATGTCCCACATGACCACAGCTTGGAAGGCCAAAATTATGCCTATTGCAGAAGAAGAGTTTACTTTCCATCCTGATAGTTCTGCTAGCTTTGATCTTGTTCATTTCTGTACTGATTTTGTGGACCTTAACCTGCCTCAGCTGATCCCACCTCCCCTTTTGGGCTCCCGAGCTGTCATGCTACAGGTTAGGCTGATAGCACTGAGAGATGATCCAGTTAGGAGGCCACCTGATGGAAGATTGCTGATCCAGTCTCGCTGTCAGCAAACGTGGACTCTGGACACTCATTTGTATCTGATATTGTGTTTCAGAAACCCACTGGAAAATTCAGCCCAGACTGTGCACAGCTTCAGTTTTCCACTTAGTAAAGAACTCAGCTCCAAGCCTCAAATCCTATCCCTGATCAAGATTTCTTTTACTTCTGGCCTTTATTCATCCTCACAACCACCAAGTACCCAATACCTTCGGCATCTTGATGCTTGATTTTAATCATGTCTTCTTCATTGGTCTACTTTATTTCACCATCCATTCATTCAAAATTCTTAAACATTAAAAACTTCTTTTCAACCACATCAGTATGATAGACTTAGCATTGTAGCTGTAAGCATGACAACTACGGTACAACACACATTTTGGATTCCACTTTTTTATATTTTTTATCATCAGAAGTGAAATTATTATATGTGTTCTTACAATACAAATAACAATATCAATGCTGAAATAAAACAGTCTAAAGGTCTGGTAGCCCTGGAGCTTAAGCAATCCCAATGGCAGAGGTAGGCATTGGAGGCAAGTCACAGACCACAAGGGTGCCTCAACAAACCCTTCACAAAATAGAAATATGTTTCTCATTTGGGATTACCTTTAAGGTTTGTAGCATTGCAGAAGGAAGAAACTTTATATTAAAAATTAATTAACACAATTACAGCAGAAACAGGAAAGGAGAGGTCACCCTGTTGGGAGTTTTTTATAGGCCTCCAAAAAGTCCCAGAGATGTAGAGGAAAGGTTAGCAAAGATGATTATGGATAGGAGCGAAAGGAACAGGGTGGTTGTTATGGGGGACTTTAACTTTCCAAATATTGACTGGAAACGCTATACTTCGAGTATTTTAGATGGGTCAGTTTTTGTCCAATGAACGCAGGAGGGTTTCCTGACACAGTATGTAGATAGGCCAACAAGAGGCGAGGCCACATTGGATTTGTTACTGGGTAATGAACCAGGCGAGGTGTTAGATTTGGAGGTAGGTGAGCACTTTGGTGATAGTGACCACAATTCAGTCACGTTTACTTTAGCAATGGAAAGGGATAGGTATATACCGCAGGGCAAGAGCTATAGCTGGGGGAAAGGCAATTATGAGGTGATTATAAGGCTCAGGGTGCATAGGATGGGGAAGGAAACTGCAAGGGCTGGGCACAATTGAAATGTGGAGCTTGTTCGAGGAACAGCTACTGAGTGTCTTTGACAAGTATGTACCTATCAGGCAGGGAGGAAGTGGTCGAGTGAGGGAATTTACTAATGAAGTTGAATCTCTCGTCAAGAGGAAGAAGGAGGCTTATGTAAAGATGAGGCGTGAAGGCTCAGTTAGAGCACTTGAGAGTTACAAGTTAGCCAGGAAGGACCTAAAGAGATAGCTAAGAAGAGCCAGGAGGGGACATGAAAAGTCTTTGGCAGGTAGGATCAAGGAAAACCCTAAAGCTTTCTATAGGTATGTCGGGAATAAAAGAATGACTAGAGTAAGATTAGGGCCAGTCAAGGACAGTAGTGGGAAGTTGTGCGTGGAGTCCGAAGAGATAGGAGAGGCACTAAATGAATATTTTTCATCAGTATTCACAAAGGAAAAGGACGATGTTGTCGAGGAGACTACTGAGATACAGGCTATTAGACTAGATGGGATTAAGGTTCATAAGGAGGAGGTGTTAGCAATTCTGGGAAGTGTGAAAATAGATAAGTCCCCTGGGCCAGGTGGGATTTCTTCCATGATTCTCTGGGAAGCTAGGGAGGAGATTGCAGAGCCTTTGGCTTTGATCTTTATGTCGTCATTGTCTACAGGAATAGTGCCAGAAGACTGGAGGACAGCAAATGTTGTCCCCTTGTTCAAGAAGGGGAGTAGAGACAACCCTGGTAATTATAGACCAGTGAGCCTTACTTCGGTTGTGGGTAGTGTTGGAAAGGATTATAAGAGACAGGATTTATAATCATCTAGAAAGGAAAAATTTGAATAGGGATAGTCAACACGGTTTTGTGAAGGGTAGGTCGTGCCTGACAAACCTTATTGTGTTCTTTGAGAAGGTGACTAAACAGGTGAATGAGGGGCAAGCGGTTGATGTGGTGTATATGGATTTTAGTAAAGCGTTTGATAAGGTTCCCCACGGTAGGCTATTGCAGAAAATATGGACGCATGGGATTGAGGGTGATTCAGTGGTTTGGATCAGAAATTGGCTAGCTGTAAGAAGACAGAGGGTGGTGGTTGATGGGAAATGTTCATCCTGGAGTTCAGTTACTAGTGGTATACTGCAAGGATCTGTTCTGGGGCCACTGCTGTTTGTCATTTTTATAAATGACCTGGATGATAGCGTAGAAGGATGGGTTAGTAAATTTGCAGATGACACTAAAGTCGGTGGAGTTGTGGATAGTGCAGAAGGATGTTGCAGGTTACAGAGGGACATAGATAAGCTGCAGAGCTGGGCTGAGAGGTGGCAAATGGAGTTTAATGCGGACAAGTGTGAGGTGATTCACTTTGGAAGGAGTAACAGGAATACAGAGTACAGGGCTAATGATAAGATTGTTGGTAGTGTGGATGAGCAGAGAGATCTTGGTGTCCATGTGCATAGATCCCTGAAAGTTGCCACCCAGGTTGAGAGGGTTGTTAGGAAGGCATACGGTGTGTTAGGTTTTATTGATAGAGGGATTGAGTTTCGGAGCCGTGAGGTCATGTTGCAGCTGTACAAAACTCTGGTGCGGCCGCACTTGGAGTATTGCGTACAGTTCTGGTTGCCGCATTATAGAAAGGATGTGGAAACATTGGAAAGGGTGCAGAGGAGATTTACCAGGATGTTGCCTGGTATGGAGGGAAGGTCTTATGAGGAAAGGCTGAGGGACTTGAGGCTGTTTTCGTTAGAGAGAAGAAGGTTAAGAAGTGACTTAATAGAGACATACAAGATGATCAGAGGATTAGATAGGGTGGACAGTGAGAGCCCTTTTCCTCAGATAGTGATGGCTAGCACGAGGGGACATAGCTTTAAATTGAGGGGTGATAGATATAGGACAGATGTCAGAGGTAGGTTCTTTACTCAGAGAGTAGTAAGGGCGTGGAATGCCCTGCCTGCAACAGTAATAGACTCGCCAACTTTAAGGGCATTTAAATGGTCTTTGGATAAACATATGGATGATAATGGAATAGTGTAGGTCAGGTGGGCTTCAGATTGGTTTCACAGGTCGGCGCCACATCGAGGGTCGAAGGGCCTGTACTGCGCTGTAATGTTCTATGTTCTATGTTCTATAAATGTCTTGATAATAAGAATAATTATCATGATCAATGAATAATATGGTTGTCAGGTTGAAGCAGAAAGGAGGACAAGTTCCACCAAATGAAAATTTGCATGTGATAAATGAATCAGTTTTTTTTCTGATAAAAATGACTCTCCTTCATTTTATTCCTTATCATTCATAGGGAAGCATGGACGTTTATGTATTGGTCGGCATCCTTCTCTCAATGAATTTTGTAACAACAGGTTATCTCACTCCGCCCACCGCCTCCACAGCCAGCAGCTCCAGAGGAGACAGTAGCACCCAGCCCTGCCGGGTTTTCACCGTCCCCCCAGACGTTCCCCTTACTGAGGACGAACGGTCAGTCCTCAGTAAAGGATTCACCTTTATCCCCCTCCACCCAAACATCAACGAATACCACTCACGCTTGGACGTTGAACAGTCATTCTGTCACCTCCGCCTCCACACTTACTTCTTTAACTGTGAGCCTAACCCTCCCTCTACTGACCCCTTCTCCCGCCTCCAACACACCCCCTCGTCCTGGACACCACCCCAAGGCCTCCTATCCTCCCTCGACCTCTTCATCTCCAACTGCCATCGAGACATCAATCGCCTCAACCTCTCCACCCCTCTCACCCACTCCAACTTCTCCCCCACAGAACATGCAGCCCTCCGCTCCAATCCCAACATCACCATAAAACCCTTGGACAAGGGAGGCGCAGTTGTAGTATGGCGCTCTGACCTCTACATCGCCGAGGCCAGATGCCAGCTCTCTGACACCTGCTCCTCCCACCCCCTTGATCATGACCCCACCCCCGACCACCAAAACATCATCTCCCAAACCATCCACAACCTCATCACTTCAGGTGACCTCCCACCCACAGCCTCCAACCTCATCGTTCCCCAACCCCGCACCGCCAGCTTCTATCTCCTTCCCAAAATCCACAAACCTGACCTCCCTGGTCGACCCATTGTCTCCACCTGCTCCTGCCCCACTGAACTTATCTCTACCTATCTTGACTCCATTTTCTCCCCCTTGGTCCAGGAACTCCCTAATTACGTCCATGACACCACCCACGCCCTCCACCTCCTCCAAAACTTCCGATTCGCTGGGCCCTAACACCTCATCTTTACCATGGATGTCCAGTCCCTATACACTTGCATTCCCCATACAGATGGCCTAAAGGCCCTCCGCTTCTTCCTGTACCACATGCCCGACCAGTCCCCCTCCATTGACATGCTCATCCGCTTAGCTGAACTTGTCCTCACCCTTAACAACTTCTCCTTCAATTCCTCCCACTTCCTACAGACAAAGGGGGTGGTCATGGGTACCCACATGGGCCCAATCTATGTCTGCCTCTTTATGGGATACGTAGAACAATCTCTCTTCCAAACCTACACTGGCCACATCCCCCACCTCTTCCACCATTACATCAATGACTGTATCGGCGCCGCCTCATGCTCCCATGAGGAGCTCAAACAGTTCATCCACTTCACCAACACCTTCCACCTCAACCTTAAGTTCACCTGGACCATCTCTGATACCTCTCTCTCCTTCCTGGACCTCTCTGTTTCCATCTCTGTCAACCACCTGGAAACCGATATCCATTTCAAGCCTACCTCCCACAGCTCCCTAGAATACACCTCCTCCCACCCATCTTCCTGCCAAAATGCCATCCCCTATTCCCAATTCCTTCGCCTCTGCCGCATCTGCTCCCGGGATGAGGCATTCCACACCCATACATTCCAGGAGTCCTCGTTTTTCAAGGGCCGCAACATCCACCCCCACAGTGGTCGAAATGCCCTCGACTGCGTCTCCCCACTTCCCGCAACTCATCCCTCACACCCTCTCCTCGCAATAACAACCAAAACTGGATCCCCCTTGTCCTCATGGACCATCCCACTAACCACCGAATCCAACGCATCATCCTCCGGCACTTCCACCATCTGCATTCTGACCCCACTACCAAAGACATTTTTCCCTCCCCACCCTTATCTGCTTTCCAGAGGGACCACTCTCTCCGTGACTCCCTCATCTGCTCCACACTTCCCACCAGCCCCACAACCCCCGGCACTTTTCCCTGCAACCGCAGGAACTGCTACATCTGCCCCTCCACCTCCCCCCTCAACCCCATCCCAGGCCCCAAGAAGACCTTCCACATCAAACAGATGTTCACCTGCACAACTGCTAATGTGGTATACTGTATCCGCTGTTCCCGATGTGGCCTCCTCTATATCAGGGAAACCAAGCAGAGGCTTGGGGACCATTTTGTGGAACACCTATGCTCGGTTCGCAACAAGCAGCTGCACCTCCCAGTCACGAACCATTTCACTTGCCCCTCTCACTCCTCAGACGACATGTCCATCCTGGGCCTCCTGCAGTGTCACAACAATGCCACCTGAAGGTTGCAGGAACAGCAACTCATATTTCGCTTGGGAACCCTGCAGCCCAATGGTATCAATGTGGACTTCACAAGCTTCAAAATCTCCCCTCCCCTGAATACATCCCAAAACCAGCCCAGCTTGTCCCTGCCTCCCTAACCTGTCCTTCCTCCCACCTATCTCCTCCTCCTACCTCAAGTCCCAACCCCATCTCCTACCTACCAGCCTCATCCCACCCCCTTGACCAGTCCGTCCTCCCTGGATTGACCTATCCCCCCCATCTCCACACCTATACTCACCTTTATTGGCTCCAGCCCTGCCTCTTTGACCTGTTTGTCTCGTCTCCACCTATCTTCTCCTCTATCCATTTTCTATCCGCTCCCCCTCTCTCCCTATTTATTTCAGAACCCCCTTCCCCTCCCCCATTTCTGACAAAGGGTCTAGACCCAAAACGTTAGCTTTCCTGCTCCTCTGATGCTGCTTGGCCTGCTGTGTTCATCCAGCTCCACACCTTGTTATCTCAGGTTATCTCATTGCTGTTTGTGGAACATTATTGTGTAAAAATTGGCTACTGTATATCTATGCAATGCAATCGTGATTATACCCTAAAATACTTATTATCTGCAAAGTGGTTTAGGACATTTCAGGTCATTAAAAAGTACTATATAAATATCAATTTATTAGTCTCTTCCCATTGAAGAAAATAACAGATGATTGTGATTTAAGGTACTTGTTTACGCTGCATTCATATTAATACAAACAACAGCCCAGGCATTCCTAAATATATACCAAACGAAAAGGTGTATGTTAAATCTGAATTCACATTGTGGCAAAGTCACTCGAATACAAAGAAAGTAATAGAAAAAAATTGCTTATGTTGCTGATATATTAGACCTTGTCTTCCGTTTATCCTTAACAAATGTAGCATTTCTTTTCTTTCAATATATATACAACATATGCTAGTGCACAGATGAATTGAATTAAAGAAGAATATTTATTTTCTTTGTTGTTTTAATATTATAAGGTCATCTTAAAAATTGGGTACTTGAAAATTTCACACATCAGAAGATACTGGGACAGTATAAGATCATCTCTTCCCTTCTGGTTTCAATGCATATTGGCTGTCACAAGATTCTCGTACCACTCTTGCTTGTTCTTCTGATCTACCGGATAACTTTCTATTATGTTATCCTTTTCCTTTGTGTTTAACTCTCAGTTATGAGGACAAATTGTCTGTTTTCCATACAATGGCTCAATACTGCTTAGGTGACTCAGCTTTATACACAAGATCTAACTATGACATCCTGCACAATAATTAATCAATCATAATTGTATTTGTTTAGCACGTTTCACGTGGAAAATTCTCAAAATGATTTTACACTCTTGCAATTTGAAGTACAGTGACTATTACAGTAAACAGCAATTCTGCACCATGAAATGAATTTAAGTTATTTAATATTGATTCAAGGAGAAATGTTGCCCAACACATTGGATTAATCTTTCTTCTGCAACTTTTCCACCCAATCCCTTCTCATAGACCTGTCCCAACACCTTGGTGAAATGCGGTTTAATATCTCCATGGAGTTGAAGCACATTTACACCAATAGCACAGGTTTCAATAATTGTGGTGTCTTCATTTAGTTTTTGGCAAATGTTGTTTGTGAACTCAAAAGCTTTACTCTCTAGGCCACGAGAATGTTTCAGGAGTAGTCATGTGATTTTCCTTTTCTCAAAAAGCTGGGTGAATGCGCATTTTTATCACATCAAAAACAAACTTTGTCCCAATAATGTATGTAAGACAAAAGCATGAACAACAAGGATTACAGCACAAGAAAATAAGCTTTCCAATTTTTTTCTTAAAATTGATAAAGTATCCTTTAAGCTTTAATGTAGACTTTAAATAAATATTTACCTGCTGTAACCTCAGTGAAATCTTTTAAAGCCTGGTTTTCATGGGCGGAGGTTGCATTGAATTGGTTCTTGAAACAGTTGGAAAATAAAGAAGAAGCTTTTTTTTACATGCTGGAGACGTGATTATTTAGGCTATCATACATCAGACACAGGTAAGCAATCTAAGCAGAAAATATGGTGAAACACATTTTCAGTGATCTTTGGACAAAAGCATTAGTCTATCAATTTCCTGGTTTACATTGACTAAATAATAATTTGAAAGAAGTAGTTCTGAAGATAAAAAAATCCAGTTGATGATTTAAGTAAACAGATTTCATGATAACCAAAATCAACAGATAAGGCCTGGAAGTTACAAAAATAATAAGAGGACAAAACTAAAGCAAGACGGATGAACTAATAGCATTAAAAAAAGTCCGGATCTGGTTGCCATTACAGAGATATGCCTACAGGATGACACAAGTTGGAGCCTAAATATTGAATGGTACAGGACATTTATGAAGGACAGGAAGCTAAGAAAAGGTGGATGAGTAGCTCTGTCAACTAATGATGAATGGTATTATCACAATAGAGAATGATGACCTAAGTTCAGGAAAGCTCAAGGTATGAACAGTTTGGGTAGAGATAAAAAATTATAAAGGCAAGAAGTAATGTGTGCAATTGGTATATACTTCCCTATTAATAACCACACAGTAGGTTGGAGTATAAAGGAAGAAATAATGAAGGCTTGTCAGAAAGATATAATTATTACAAGGCACATTGATCTACACATAGACTGGAAAAAATCAAATGGGCAATGGTAGCCTAAGTGAGAAATTCTAAAACATTTTGGGATAGTTCCTTAGAACAGGACGTTCTGGAGCCACCTAGAAATCAGGCTATTCTTGGTATTTTGCAATCAGATGAGATTGGATTAATTAATGCCTTCATATTTAAGACGCCACTGGGTTGCATATATCATAATTTGAGTGAATTTTACATTCAATTTGAGACAGACTATTCCAAACTTAAATAAGGGTGATTTTGATGGCATGAAAGCACAGCTGGCTAAAATTCATTAGCAAATGAAACAAAGGGATAAGTCACTAGAGATATGGTGGCAGACATTTAAGGGGATATTTCAGAACGTACAGAATGGAAACATTCCAACAAGAAAGAAGAGTTATGGGAGAGGACCCCCATCCCAGGTTAACAAAACGTGTTAAAGATGATACCAAACTTTTTAAAAAATGATTAAGTTCACAATTATGGGCAGAAATTTGAATAGAATACAAAAACAATAAAGATTACTAAAAGATTAACAAGGTCAGAAAAATAAGCGTATGACAGAAAGTTAGATGGAAATAAAACATAGAACATAGAACACAGAACAGTACAGCACAGTTCAGGCCTTTTGGCCCACGATATTGTACCAACCTATTATCCTACTCCAAGATCAAACTACCCTGCATGCCCTACATTTTACTATCATCCATGTGCCTATCCAAGAGTCTCTTAAATGTCCCTAATGTATCTGACTCCTCTACCATCGCCGGCAGCGCATTCCACACACCAATCACTCTCTGTGTAAAGAATCTACCTCTGACATCTCCCCTATACCTTCCTCCAATCACCTTAAAGTTATGTCCCCTCGTAATCTTTTTTTCTGACCTGGGAACAAGTCTCTGGCGATCCATTCTATCTATGCCTCTCATCATCTTGTATGCCTAAATATAAAGAAAATTGACAGAAAGAGCTTCTATTGATACGTAAAACAGAAAAGAGTTAACAAAGTGAACATTGGTCCCTTTGAAAGTGAGACTTGGATATTAATGTTTTAAAATAAAGTGAATGAACTGAACAGATATTTTGCATTGGTCTTCACTTCAGAAGATAGAAGTGATATTCCAGAAATAATGGTAAACCAGGAAATGGAAAACAAGGAGAAAACTGGAGGAAATTAAATCATCTGTGAAATGATAGTGAGCAAATTATTGGCACTGGGGTTGGCAAGTCCTCTAGTCATAATGGACATCATCCTAGGGTCTAAAAAGAAATGGGTAGTGAGGCAATGCATCGGTTTCAATTTTGCAAAATTCTCTTGATGTAGGAAAGATTCCATTCGGTTGGATAATAGCAAATGTAACTCTTTTAATTAAAAGGGGAGAGGGAAAGCAGGAATATGTAGGCTATTTAGCTTAACCTATGTCATTACAAAAATGTTTGGAATTATTCTTAAAGAAGTTACAGCAAGCTACTTAAAGTTCAAGAGAACAGATCAAGTCAAGTGGCTTTATAAAAGGGATTTCACGTTCAGCTGATTATTGGAATTTTTTTTGAAGAAATACCATATGTTGTGGATGAGGGAAAACTGGTTGATATGCTGTACTTGGATTTCCAGAAGGCATTTGATAAGGTGCCATATCAAATGCTATTGTTGAAAATAAAAGTTTGTCACAAGGGGTGATAATATTGATACTAATAGAAAATTGGTAGGCTAATAGAAAACAGGGAGTAGGCATAATTGGGCCTTTTACTAGTTGGCAAGATGTGTCACTGGGATCTGCGCCGAGGGCTTGAATTTTTACAAAACGTATAGATGACTTAAATGAAGGGACTGAAGATATAATTGCTAAATTTGATGATGACACCCAGATAGTTATCAAATTAAGCTGTGAAGAGGACAAAAGGAGGGTACAAAGGATATAGAGAGGTTAGTGAGTGAGCAAAGACATGGCAAAGGGAGTATAATATGGGAAAATGTGAAATTGTCCAATTTTTTCTCACAGAGGTTGACAGACTTTGGAGGACTCTTCCTCAAAGGTGGTGAAAGCAGAATCTTTGAACATTTTTAAGACAGATAAATCCTTGAAAAGCAAAGGGGTGAAATCTTATTTGGGGTAGGTGGAATGCATAGTAATCAGATCGGCCAAGATCGTATTAAATGGTGCAGCAGGCTTGAGACGTCGAGCAGCCTAGTCCTGTTTCTAACTTGTATGTTTGTATAACATAGGCCTGATTATATAAATGTGCATTCCTGGCAGACAAAGTTTCATGCCAGAAGCATGTATCAATAAATTTATACCTTATACATTCACTGTTTTATTACAAATATCATGGCCAGATCATCATTCTTGCTTCCCGTCATGTTTGAGCTACCCAGGCTTGACTGATTCAGCTGGGCCACTCCCTGTCAACCTGCCTGGAGGTATGCTTGAGCAATATGGTTACAGGTCAATACTCCACTGCCAAATCTACCTTTGAGGGAAGGCTAACAGACAAAGGTCAAATTAGAACCTTTTTTTAAAGTGTAACCAAGTAATGCAAAAATATTCTGCAATGACCAAGCAGTGTAAATCAAAGCAGTGAAATCACTTGCCATATTTTTTTTAAAGTGGAACACATTCAACATCTGGTAATTTCTTTTTGGATGTTTTCAAAACAATTTCCAAGAAAGTGCAGGGTCGTTTGATAGTGTTACGTGTTGTCACTGTCCTTTATTGTTTATTTGTGCATTCATTGAATATTTTTCAAGGTTTTTTGTAACAGGCACCAAAGCATAATGTTGAAACATGGAAGTATAACTTTTCTAAAATTCAAATTTTTATAGAGTCTTTAACAGCTGCTTTATGCTGTCACAGGCTAATTTGTATAAGAAGTTCTGGACTATTGATTGGTATATCAATATAATGTAAATTTGAATGAATAGAGTCACTGTATATTGTTACTTTACTTATGTGTAATGTTCATGAACACACACTTTCATATTCTGTTCTGCGCAGTAGTATTTTATTCACTAATCCTAGGCTGAGACACATTATATATAGGATATGTTTTGCATGACATTTTTGCCTACAACCAGTGATAATGAAACTTCATTCCAAGGATCCAACAGCCTGATTCAATTTGCTTTACTACAGATACTAAGCTGAATTGAATTAGTGTCAATTTCATTTGCTATCCTTTCAATGTATTATACAACAAAATAGTCACAGGAAAACGATTTTTGCCAAACATTACATTATATTATAGGGGCGTTATTATAGTTGCAGTACTCAGATATCTTGAAGTTATTGACAAATGGTACACTGCGTGGAATCACACAGTTTTTAAAAAGCAAGGCTAAATGGTGCACTGTGAATATTTTCACAGCTGCAGTTGCATGACTGTTGACATGGATATCTAATATTTGCATATCTTGTAAATTCCATGTTAGCTTAAGCCTGCACTGTGGTCTATTTAGTGAATTCTATTTAGAAAATTCTATTTAGTGAATTGTCTGCATAAGGTCAACAGCTAAGGTTAATTTACATGGCTTTACCAGCCATTTAAACAACAGATTTTCAAGGTTCCCTGCAGGCCAATGTGCCATCGGAATGCTGCAGGATGGGACATCCAGTTGCTTGTCTTGGTTGGAGAATAAATGGTGTCCAGTATCACAGTGGAGAAATCCAAGAGTACCAAAAAATGTTTCATGTTTTCTTAAGAGGGGACTAATGGAGGCCTTGGTTTAACATTACATTTGAGAGACACTACCTCTGTTAGTGAGGTTACAGTCTCTTTCTTCTTTCAATAGGATATATTAATGTTGGTGCTGAAATACACATACTCTGTGCAAGAAGCACACTACTGGAAGGAAAAGTACAGAGGATTACAGTATTGCTCCAAGTAGGCTGCAGATATATGAGTAGTGATATAGAATCCACTCCACTCATATCATCTGTGTAACTGACTATGGAGACGAGGAGGGCAAAATCATTCCTCTCAAATGAATGTATTAGTGCACATGCTGTAAAAAAATCTGGATGCCATTATATTTAGCACTTCTGAACATTAAACAGAAATAAAGGATGTGTATGATCAGAATTTAATCAGCTTGGTTTAGCAAATGACAATACTATAGTTGAAACTCAAACACAATCTGGAAACTGGCAGGAGAATAAGAGAAGGGAGCAAGAAACCATCTGCATGCACACAAATTATGGAAACACCCTCATTCACAACAGAGACAAGTAAATAGCAAATCAAAAAAGACAAAATCTAGGCTGCACCAATGTTTCATAATTAAAGTACAGGAAGTTAGCGCACCCAAAGCAATGATTCTGCATGGGCGGGGCAGGGTGTAGAGCAATTATTACCCCTCATTCGTTTAAAATTTCCCTCAAGAAGTGGGTGTGAGGAATATTAACCCACAGTTTCATGGGTTTGAACATGCTTACACATAAAGTTATCTGGATTAGTGCCCAGGGCTGAGAAAAGCAAATGCTGGAAATGTTTTAACTCTTTCATGTCTGGAGTTTTTTCATTCCTGATTTTCCTTAAAGCTGCTAATTCTTTGTGAATCTCTAATCTTGCTTTGCAGGATTGGGGCAGACTTTTCTCCTTCCTGGGGTGGCATGAGCAATAGCAATGAAGGTGATAAAATACAGAGAGAATGAAACAACTCAAAATCTCAATACCAAAAAAGGGTTTTGTGATTTCCCCCTCATACCTTAACTGGTGACTTCAGAATTTCACTATTTAGCTGCAACAATCCTATCAAAAAGTGTTGTTTTCAGGGAGATTCAGGGTTGTGGTTCACCATGACCCATGTTACCTTTGCTTGCACAATCATTTGCTTCGCAGCTCATTACTTATGTAATCTTTGGGATTGTCCCATTACTGATAGCTCTGTGAGGAAGCAGATACCCAGATCAAGAAATAGAAATGGGCAACACTTCAGCAGGAAATTGCACTATGTTTAAAATAAATATGTTAATAATGACGTATGGTTCCACGTTCATAAACTAGAAAGGCTTTAACTTTTACAAAATGCATAATTCTGGCTTTTGTTAATGCAATACCATATCAGTTTGAGTACATCAGCTTACAGATGTTTTTCTAAGTGCCCATGTTTAATTAACTAATTGGTTAGATCTAAATTAGAGGAGTTAATTTGAAACTGGAGCTTATAAACAGAATTGGAGCTGTAAATTATGAAACCGTAACAAATAACTGGTTGAATTTTATTAGAAATTGGCTAATGTCAATTGTCAGTGATTTTCGTGGATGGTTTATCCTTGTGAACGCGAAAAAAATTTCTCACGCTATTTGCCTGAAATTTGCCTCATTACCTATGCACCACATCTTTGTGGCACCTGACCTGTCCTATCCTCCCCCTTGCCAGAGGAGAAGGAAGTACTTGCCACTGCTGAGACATTTTGGGAATGGCCTGTGCCTTTTCTAAAGCCCAGCTGCACGCCTGATCAAATGCTGCCATGTAGGATTGGCCCTTCACACCGCACACTGTGGGATAGGAACTAAAAATAAAATCTTCTCAGGCTATAGTTGCTATGGCTGACACTCCATTGCAAATACAAGTGTACATTTGTAAATTTATTGCTATTTAGGGACCAAATTACACAGGTTATCCATCTTCAGCATCATCCTATCCTAGAAAACTATCTTAGGGAGTAGTACTCATTCCCCTGTGCCCAGCTTTTCATACAAGAAGGTGTTGGCAAATATTTACAGGTAAGAGGAAATCAGCTCTATGCCTTGTGCAGCCGTTGAGATCTTGGATTGTCTTTTTGTGAAGTTGCCTGTGAGCACTTTTTCTAAGTGACTTTCTTTACTCTGCAGTGCCCAATAAAACAGTCATGATTGTTTGGGGCCAGGATTTGTATCCACACAGGTACACAGTGCATGTATTTCACATGCTAGCCTCTATGATCATAGACATAGGAACATAGGAATTAGGAGTGGGAATAGGCAATTCCGCTCTTAGAGTCTGTTCCACCATTTAACATGATTATGGCTGATCATATTCTGGTCTCAAATCTACTTTCCTGCCTTTTTCCCCATAGCCCTTTATCCCATTTTCATCAGGAACATATCTATTTCTTTCCTGAATCTGTTGTTTGATTCTGCCTCCACTGCACTTTGGGGCAGTGAGTTCCACAGATTCACAACCCTCTGAGGAAAGTAGTTTCTCCATATCTCAGTTTTGAACATACCTCCTCTCAATCTATATCTATGATCTCTTATTTGAGACTGTCCCACAAGGGGGAACATCTGTTTAAATTCCACCTTGTCAATCCCCTTTAGCGTATTATATACCTCCATCAGACTCCCCCTCATTCTTCTGAACTCCAGCGAGTACAAGCCTAAGCTATTCAACCACTCCTTGTACAACAGTCCTTTCATCTCTGGAACCAACCTTCTAAATCTCATCTGAACTACCTCCAGTGCCACCAAATCCTTCCTCAAGTAAGGAGACAAAAACTGGACACAGTATTCCAGATGTGATCTCACAAGTGCTTATATAATTGTAACTTCTCGCTTCTATATTTCAGTCCCTTTGCAATAAATGCCAGGATTTCATTTGCCTTTCTTATTATATGCTGCACCTACATACCCACTTTCTATAATTCATGCACAAGGACACCCAGATCCTTCTGCACTGATGCACTCTGAATCTGCTTTCCATTTAAATAATAATTTGCCCTTTTATTTTTTTCATCCAAAATGGTCAACCTCATACTTATTAAGCTCCATCTGCCAGATTCTGGTCCATTCTAGCCTATCGATATCCATCTATAAATGTTTTATCTCCTCATCACAGCCTGCTTTCCCATCTTATTTTAGTATCATCTGAAAATTTTGGTATGCTCTTGCAGGTCATTCATATTCATGATTATGAATAGGTGACTTCAGAGAAGTGAATGCTGCAGCACCCCACTAGTTACAGTTCGCCATCCAGAAAAGGTCCCATTTATCCCAACTCTCTGCTTCCTGTCAATCAGCCAATCCTCTATCTAAACCAATACTCTACCCTTAACCTCCTGAGATCTAACATTCTGGATAAGACTTTTATGCGGCACCTTGTTAAATATGTTCTGGAAGTCTAAATTGACCATATCCACTGGATCCCCGTTATCCACTTTGCTGCTTACATCCTCTAAGAACTCCAGCAAGTTTGTGAAGCACTACTTGTCCTTCATGAAACCATGCTAATACTGGTGAATTGAGCTTTGTTTTTCCAAGAGTTCAATTATCTTCTCCTTTATGACTGATTCCAGCAACTTCCTCTTGACAGAGGTCAGATTAGCTCGTCTATTGCTTCCCACTTTCTGCCTACATCCTTTTTTGAATATGAGTGTAATATTAGCATGTTTCCAATCCACTGGTACCTTTCTAGAATCCAGGGAATTTGAACTTCATAACCAACGAATCCACTGTCTCTGCTACAAACTCCTTCAATACCCTAGGCAACTTTAACCTGTACTGTGAAAGTGCCTAATTAATGCAGTTGTCCCTTGAGTACCTCACATTACTCACAAATAAAGATCACATGCACAGACAGAAGAAAAATGCCTTTTTCTGCCCACTCTAGGTGTAGTTGCAGCCATTTTCCATTTCCAACACATATTTACAAGTCATGTGAATATAGAAGGTAATGCAGGTTGCACTTGGCACAGTGAGTCCCAGGCTCAGCCTGGTAATTAAGTTCCCACCCCCCAAACAACTGTCCCTGTCGAGCCCATCACTTCTGAGCTTCAGCTTGTTCTCACACATCCCTCTGAATTATAATTTCAGCTCCCAACATTAATCCTCTAATCTCTGAACCCACAGCCTAGTCATGCCAGCTATTGTGCTGCACTCTCCCCCAGCAGTGTGGTTGTCACCATCAATCACCACCCTCCATCATCCCACCAATCCCCATCCCCACCAGTGGTAACTTATGTCCTGCAATGCAATATCATCTCCCACCCTTGATATATTGTCCCCTTTGCATCCCAGCAAGCTGTCTGCAATCCTCAGAATTGGTTTTCCCAACTTCTCTACCCCATCAGTGATCCCTGATAAACTCCATTGACTTTCACTGAGCTGACATTAGGCTGACCATGACTCAACGACAGACCAACTTGAGAGACAGCCTGGTTGATAAATGACCTGACCCTGAATGAGATCCCTAACTGTCTTATCATGACTCCGCAAGCTGGTAGCACTGCACCAGCTCAATGGACTGTGGCCCAATTCGCAGACTGCAGTGAAATGGTTCTCCTGCCCCTGACTGTCCCAAAAGACTGACTGACTCTGTCCAAGCCCCCAGACTGGTATCAGAGGCTGCCCTTGACTAGCCGTGCATGTAGCCCCTGATTGAAAGTTGTCTCCCTTGACCTGATAGAGGACTACTCCCCTTAGTTTTTGAGACATGAACATTTGGTTGATGCACATGAACACATTTGCCATGTACGTTGTTGGCACATAGTGCAGGTGTGAGACTGATGTCACATGATGCTGTAACGCAACAAGTCCACCCCCTTGTCTGACGACTGCTAACAACCATGACAGTTTACCTAGTTTTGTGTCTGCATTGAACAGCAGGTCCAGACAGAAATTCTGTGTGCCATTAAGCTCGAACTGAGAGGGCAAAGTGTAAAAAAGCAAGGCAATGCAAGGCAGAAATGCTGTGAGCATTCAATTTGATGCAAAGTGAATGAGCACTAAGACAGCAAGCAAAATGCACCCTGGTTGAATCTATCAGTTGCGTGCCAGACCCTGTTGACAAAGTGTCCTGACAGCAGATTTCTAATGAAAAATGCTACTATGCCCTAAAGTATAGCATTGAAGTGCAGAACCATATTGTATATGGATTGGAGATGTGCCATGAGGATACAGTTGGCTAGTACACATGTGATGCCATTGTCTGTGGACAAAGGATTCAGGTGGATGCTGATAATGGTTGTGCCCTGATTTTAGTGAATCTCTCCTTATTTTCCCAGCAGACTTGCCAATGCTCATGTTGTTCAGGGACTGGGAAGATTCCAATATTGGAATGTAATAAATATATAAGAATAAATATTAAGAAATATAAAAATATTGAAAATAAAAGATGCAGAGGAGACCTTATCAACTGATATAAGATTCTTAGAGGGCTTGATGGGTAGATGCTGAGAGGTTGTTTCCCCCTCTGGGAGAGCCCAGGAACAGCAGGCATAGTCTCACAATAGTTGGTCGTTAACATTGATGAGGAGGAATTTTCCCTCTAATTGGTTAACGAATCTATGGAATTGTTTATTACAGGTGGCAGTGGAGGCTATGCCATTAATATCCAAGGCTGAGATACATCATTTTTAATCAATAAGGGAATTATTGGTCATGGTAAAAGGTCATGGTAAAAACAAAGGAAGGTGGTGTCAAAGATTATCAGATATTTCATTTAACGATGGAGAAACTCAATGGTCCAGATAGAAGCTTCCGCTTCTGCATCTTATGGACACATGGAAGCAGGTGCAAAGTGAATAAATGCTAAGAGAGCAAGAGAGGAACTCTGAGATGCAGTCTTGTTAAATTCGTGAGATGGGTACCTGTCCCTGTGCGCAAAGTAGCCTGGCAGCAGATTTCCAATGAGAGGCATCAGTATTCTCTAAAGCACAGCACTGAAAAGCAGAATTACCCTGCAAGTGAATCAGAGATGTGCAATGAAGGTTCTGTGAGGCTGGCATGTATCAGTCACAAAGATCTGTCAAAGGATTGCTGACCATGGACTACACCTTGAGATGTTGGTGACTAGTGTCCAGGATGGAGGGTTGGAGGAATGAGTGGCAAGCTGGAGTTGCCAGGTAACAGCTCTGACTTTTATCAGAGATAAAAGGTACTGCAGATGCTGGAGAATCCGAGATAACAAGCATGGGGCTGGATGAACACAGCAGGTCAAGCAGCATCATAGGAGCAGGAAAACTTGACATTTCGGGCCTAAACCCTTCAGATGAAGGAAGGACCTGCTGTGTTCATCCAGCCCCATGCTTGTTAGCTCTGACTTTTATGTCAGGAATTATCATCATCTAATTTCTACCCAGAGAATGGGAAACTGCATATAAATAAGGTGAAGTTAATTAATAATGAGATGTTAATACACACTAATGCTTGCAAATAGGCCTTTCACTGCTCACTATCAAGGATCTTGTCTCCCTGTTTGACACTTGGTTGAAAACTTGGACTGTTTTGCTCTCAATGTAAAAAAACTCCTTGCTAGCCATCTCAGCAATTTTTTTTAAACTTTCTCCCTGATACCAATGTAGTTCTGTGCCAGGGAAGATTCTGCCTTCAGTTTGTATTGTTTGTTCAATGTTGTGTCAATATAAACACTAAGAAAACAATAATATTGAGAATATGTTAGAAAATAGTTTATGACGTTTTAAAACAAATATTATTTCACAGGTTGTGGCTGTCTCTGGCTGAGCAGCATTTCTTGCCAATCCTTAATTGCCCCAAGAAGGACTATTAGGAAGGGTGTTCTAGAATTTTTACACCATGATAGTGAAGGAAGGGCAATATAGTTTGAGATGGTATGTTACTTGGAGGGCAAGTTGCACCTAAGAACATTAATCCACCTTAAAGAAAGCCTAGAGTCCAAATCATTCATTAAAAAAGTTTCTATCTTATTAAACATGCATTTCAAATAATTTGGGGAAACAGTTGATTAGTATCTGACAATAGATGCAGCAATGACAATGTGAAGTTAACTTACATCCACAGTTAACATTATGCTGTTTGCTCACTTGAATGATCTCTGTGCTCAAGCAGTGCTAACCATGCAATTCATTGGCTGAACAGGTCATCAGCATTGCAACTTTTCATGATCAATCACACAACGAAATTAAGGAGTGGAATTGTTGATGAATGTGGAATTGGGATTTATGGTTTTTGGCATCATACTTGGATCAGTTCTTAGTGGATACTACAGGCAGATGGAGCCCAGAGAAGGGGAAAGACAGTTGGGCAGACACAGAAAAGGGTAAAGATCAGCCTGGGAGAATGAATAGCTACTAATGGGGACCATTAGTGGCTGATAATGCATTGTTTGTAGTAGCAGCCCATGTGGTGACATGGTGTAAAAACCAAAAGAACTGTGGATGGTGTAAATCAGGAACAAAAACAGATGTTGCTGGAAAAGCTTGGCAGGTGTGGCAGCATCTGAGAAGAAAAATGAGAGTTAATGTTTCAGGTCTGGTGGCTTTCTGAGGAAGGGTCAAAGAATGAAAGCATTATTGCTTAGAGGGATATGGGCCAAATGTAGGAAAATTGGACTAGCTCAGGTTAGGAAAGTTGGTCAGCATGGACATGTAGGGTCAAAGGGCCTGTTTCCATGCTACATGATTCTATGTCTGCGGCCAGAATGCAGGACATTAACATCAGGGCACTGCAAATGATCACATGCCAGTTGGACATTGAGCAAGTGGAATCACTTTCAGTTGCAGTGTAAGACAGAATTGATGCTTAACGCTCGAAGCAATATGTGTATAGTTGACAGCATGGTGAAGCCTGTAAACCTCACAAAGCCACTTGCACACTCCACCTGCTTCTCTCTAGCAAGAGATGTGAATAGAGACCTCCTGTATGCAACAATGGAAGGAGATAGAGAGATGTTGCAAATATCTCCAACCTCAGCCAGGTATATTGAAGGTCATTGTCATGGTCACTTTCACAATCACTGGCCGTGGGGTCCTTGCCTTGCTCTGAGCTTGCATTTGTGGCTGCAGCCAGTAGCAGATTTCAAGGTGATGGCAATTTATTGTCACACATTTTTACACACTTAGGTTCAGGTGGGAAAATTGCTCCAAGAAGACTATGGATACATATGGCTTCCTGGTGAGAGCTCTTCTCACCCTGCTTTTTCTCCTTCTTCCAATATAAGTCATGCTCTGTGTGACTTCTATTCATTGTCCAGGTCATGATGTATTCCAAGGGGAATGCCTACTCCTGCATGTACATGCACGAAAAACTGGCTAGTGCAGAAACCTAGAAGTTAGTAAAATTACATTCAGAACCTGCCACACCACTTCTGTAGACTTTGCAACTTATTGTAACTACAGAAACACCAATGATTACAGAACTGCAGGAACAGCCGAAATCATCAACTAACCTATAAGTAATTGATGATCGCTTCATGTCACATTGGTAGAGAGTCCCTACTGATGTTGAACTCGTATTTCACTGTGTAAGGCTAAAAAAGCGCACTAGCTGCAACACTGACCTGTAAAACGGCACTACTAGCACCAACATAATGGTTGCACGCTGGTTGATGACATGATTTCCCACACCCCCACCCCCCCAAATCTGCAGGACATTTCTTATATGTTTACTAATGTCTGTAGCGACATGATGTTTGGCATGATTTGTTTCACAAGCGGTATCCATTTTCGTGATGCTTTTTCAGAATTCCAAGACATTTATTGTGTCTAAAAAAGATGCCAATTAACCCAATCTTTTATCCATTGTTTTACAGGGAAGTCAAAGTTTAGTCGACTAGTGGCCACAAGAACTCCAGTATTCTTGTATGTAATAAATTGCCTGAGATGTCCTAACCTCAGGTTACTTGCATCTATTCTGTACAACTTAAAACTTCAATTTTCTTCACCAGATAATCATATCTAACTCCACAATTGTCCCATAATGGATGACTTGATTTACATAAATGAAACTGTCAGTCAAATAGGGATCAGGTGGCAGATTGGGAACAATTCCTTACCTTGGCAAATGGTGAAGATGACATATTTGTTGGAGAAGCAGCACTCCTTAACATTTTTTGTTTTTTTAATAGAGGTATAAATAACTAAGACACAGTTGTTCAAAAAAAAATCACAATACAATTGCTGGCACATAAGTAATGATAAGAATAACATGCTAATTACAGTGATGCATGAAAATGGCTCATGGTAAGATATAAAAATAATAAAATATGAAAAAAGTAAAAATAATCTTTAAGGAATCTCAAAAGGTAAAAGTAATCTTTAAGCTATCCCAAATCTTTAAGTTAAATCTGAAGTACAAATCATTGTAGTACTTAAGCAGATTTAAAACATCAGTTTTAACTAACACTTTAATTGCTTTGGCAGTTTCGGTATGTAATAACAATTTGAGCTGTCATGTTTCCCATTCTGTAATTTAATATTTTCAATTCCACAGTTTAGAGTTCAATCTTTGTACTAATTCTGAACTGTAAGTGAAAAATTGATTGTTAATTTTTTTAACTTCATACTGTGGCACGGTTAAGCAACTTTTATAATATATGTTCATGAGATGTAGGCAATTCTGGCTGGGTTAACAGTTATTACCTAACCCTATTTGCATTCAAATTGGGTAGCTTGGTAGACCATTTCAGAGGACAGTCAAGAGCCAATCACATTGCTGTGGGTGTGGAATCATGGAAAGATCAGACCGGTGAGAATGGCAGATTCCCTTCCCAAAAGGACATGAGCGAACCAGACGCATAGTTACAATTGACACACAACCACCACTGGACTAGCTTTTAAATTCCAGGCTTTTTAAAAAAAAGTTAAATTCAAGTTTGACAACTTAACATGGTGGGATTCAAAGCCATGACCCAGACTACTAGTCTGGTTTACAAGTTTTAATGACATTATCACTGTAACACTGCCTCTCTGACAGTGTAAGTAGAGGTTCCCGACAGAATACTATATGTGAGCAATGATTTAATTATCAGACTTACCTGGGAAGTATTGTTACAAATAAGATATTAGAGTTTGAACACATATTTGAACCTTGGTATACTAGTAGCTGCTTAATATATCATTGAATCAAAACACACAAGTGAACGATTCCCTTGTCCATCAAGTACAGTTATTGTAAATAACATATTGTTAAAATTGAAAGAAAAAACTCTCAATACATGTTAGGAATGAATTATTTCAGAACTGTAAGAGTTTGTCATTTCTAGACAATTAAGTTATTTTGTTACTTATTAAAATAGAACAGGAAATTCTATACAGAATTTGTAAAAATCAGGCTATTCTATGTCAAGGCAATTCTTTTCAAATACTCAACACATTTCAGAGTAACTGAAAAACTATTTTTTCTCATTTTCTTTTCTTTCAAGATTGTTTTACAATAGATTGCAGAAAATACTGCTTAGTTCTGTCTGAATTAAAACTTCCAGCAGCCAGATTTGTTTGGAGCCAGTATCAGTTCATGTATATCATGCAATGTTTTACTTACAACTCATTCCTTATAGAAGAATTCAAAGGAGCTTGGCTTAAAACAACCTAATTATAGAGTTATCTAATAATAATATCTAATGATGCCCTCTGCAACTGGCTCCTCAGCTTTCTGATCCACAGGCTGCAATCATTGAAGATAGACAACTGCACCTCCTCGACAATAATACTCAGCACTGGAGCCCCCCCAGGATGTGTCCTCAGCCCCCAGCTGTCCTCCCTGTACATCCACAATTGTGTTGCCAAATTCTGAACGAATGCCATCTACAAGTTCACTGACGACATCACCGTGGTCGGACAGATATCTAACAACGACAAGTCAAAATATAGAAAGGAGATAGAGGGCTTGGTGGCATGGTGCAATGAGAACAACCTCTCTCTCAATGTCGGCAAAACTAAAGAAATGATCATTGATTTCTGAAAGAAAGGAGGAGAACCCAGCCCCATCTACATCAATGGAACTGAGGCTGAGAGGGTGGACAGCATCAGACTCCTTTGAGTGATGATAACCTACAACTTGTCCTGGACTTCCCACATACACATAATGGCCAAGAAGGCACAACAGTGCCTCTTCTTCCTCACGCAGCTCAGGAAATTTGGTATGTCCATAAGGTCCCTCACCAACTTTTACAGATGCACCATTGAAAGCATACTGTCTGGGTACATAACTCTCCATTGCACATCCTGAACATGCCAGAATTGTGTCATTATACAAATTAATTGTGCCACAGATATTTAAGGTTGTCGCTACGTGTCATATGGACGATGCAAATATTGCAAGTTATCGTCCTGACATGTCATTCAACCTCAGTGGCCAAAAAAAATGAAACTGTGTTCTATAAGCAAGTGGTAAATCATACTTGAGATATTTAGACTTAAATGGTCTACGTTGTTCTCACTTTCTGTTTCTACCTTTTTTCTTTTTTAAATATTTTTCTTCCTCTCTTGCTGTTTTACTGCATCTAACATAATACTAATTCACCTGCTGTTTCTTTCTCTCTCCTTAAATGTAATCGTTTAAGAATATTATCTGTTGGACCTGATGTTTGGCAGGTCATAAATGTCATTGATCATGCTATGTGCTTGTTCATTTGCATTTTCAGAAATTTGCTTAAAATACATGATCTAAACAGTGAGAAAACTCCAATTCTTGATGATAGATATGAAATAAGCCTCTCCAGCAATACTTACTTCTTCAACATGCATTTGTTGTTGACAATAACTAAAGGTTTATTTATTTAAAACAATTATTCCAATTGCCTGCATTCCTTGTACAACTTTATAAGTTGTTGGTACAAGTGTGACTTCAAATTTTCCAGTTACAGAGACTGTTCAAAATACAGTGCAAGGATATACCCAGGAACTATGGGACATTCTGTTTCATTTTGATTGTGGAAAAGCTTTTCGAAGTGATAATCTGGAACAAAATTAACGGCCAGTTGGGCAAATGTAGATTCATTAACAAAAGTCAGCACAAAATTGTTAAAGGCAAATCATGTTTATCTAACTTTATTGAGCTTTACATGAGGTACCAGAAAGGAATACAGAGAGTGTGTGGTCAATGTGATGTACATGGACTTCCAAAAGGTAATTAATAAGGAATCCAAAAACAGGAATGTTAACAAAGATGAAAGCCCATTGAACAAAATGATTGTGACAACATAGAAACGAGGTTGACTGAATTATAGGAAAGAGCCAGTAGTGGTGAAGAATTGTTTCTCAGATGGAGGAAGGTATATACTGGCATTCCTCAGGATCAGTTCAAGGTCTGTGATTTTTCTTGATCTATATCAAAAGCCTAGACTTGGGCATATAGGGCACAATTTCAAAATTTGCAAATAACCAAACATGAAAGCATTGTGAGCTGTCAGTAGAATAATGACAGACTTCGAGAAGCACAGACTGGATGATGGAATGGGTTGACATGTGGCAGATGAAACAATGCAGAGGAATTGAAGTCATTCATTTTGACAGGAAAGAGAAATAGCAACCGAATCAAAAGACTACAATTCTAAAGGGATGCAGGAGTAGGAGAATCTCAGAGTATATATGCACAAATTGTTGAAGGATGGCAGAAAAAATTGAGTAAATACTTAATATTTAAGAATACAGTGTAGCGGTAATCTCATTGGACTAACAGTCCAGAGGTATAGGCTACTGTTCTGGGGACGTGTCCAAATCCCCAGATGGTAGCTGGTAGAATTTAAATGTTGTTAATAAATCAGGAATTGAAAGTTAGTCTCAGCAATGCAGACCATGAAACTGTTATCCAATCCTGTAAAAACTTTCTCCATTACTAATGCCCTTCAGGGAAGAAAATCTCTATTCAGCTAGTGGGATTCCAGACCTAAAGTAAATAGGTTAACTATTAACTGCCCTCTGAAATGGCCTAGCAAGCCATTCAGTCCAAGGACAATTAGTGATGGCAAAAAATGATGGATGCCAGTGACACCTACATCCCATGAAAAAATAAAGAAAGGTAAAATATAAAATAAAAGTAAAAGGTGTTGGGCTTTTTAAGTGGAAGCATACAGAATGAAAACAAGGAAACTATGATGAACTTTCATAAATTTGGTCTGAACTCCAATTGGAGTATTGTGTCCGATTGAGTGCACAGCCCTTTGGGAATGATTAGGTGGCATTAGTGACAGTGCAAGAACAATCTGGGACTTCAAATGGTTTTGGGAAGGTGGAGTTGTTTTCTTTCAAAAAAAATGACTGAATGGAGATTTGACAGAAATGTTCAAGACGATGACAATTTTTGGACATATGGAAAAACTAAGGAAGAGCAACATGAGAATTTTATTTTGTAAGCAGTGCATAATTGAATGGACTGCCCAAGCGTGATGGAGACAGATTCAATGATGGCTTTCACACAGGAATTGGTTCATTAAGGATAGATAACACTCTCTCGCGCTGCTGAGGGGCACGAATGCCTGAATGTCTCTGTTGCAATCATTCTATGGACGCTTCCAGATCATGTTTTATGCAGGCGTCAACACGGACCAGCTCACACCTGACTGTTTGTGACCAGTACTGGTGTAGGTAGTTGGAATGCCCTGTGACCTGAGAACCTGCACGGTCTTTGATCGTTCCCGTTCCTCTCCCCCGCCTCCTTCTGCAAGGCGCTGCGTCAGTTCTCTGATTCATGCGGTTATTTTTAAACGCCAGCTCTTGAAAAACTGTCACGACACTAAGTGCAGTGGCGTGCGAATCGTCAAGGCTAATCGCCGCAGCGAGCCGCCACATGGTTTTCGTAATTTCAAAGACGAGCTGCTAAAAAACGCGACCGTCCTCATTCAAGGAGCTCCACAGACGCACATCTCCGAACTTTGTACGTGGGCAGCTCACAGTCACCGCGTTCACATTACTGCGGGAAACCACTCTGTCTGTACCTGCACTCGTTTCTCAATGGCTCACATCTCTTGTTTCAACTACTGAATCTATTCAGCAGTCACTCCCATCCTTTGGTTGGTATTTGGTTTGATATTTGTTCAAAATGTAGGCAAATAAAAATCTCAACAAATGGGAGAGAGCACGGTGAGCTGTTGACAGCAGCTAAAGTCTGGCTTTGTGTTTACTCAGCAGTGCGTGCACGCTGTTGTTCTCTCTGTTCTGCTGCACGCAAGCTGCGTCCTATCTAAACATTACTCATTCTGTCATGCAGCTCGTACAACTAAACTCATCACAGCCCCAGTGACCTTTTTGGAGATTTCCGGTGTTTGGAGTGCGTGTGTTTGTGCAATAGATGTCGTGCCCAAGAGTTTGCGGGGCTACAGAGCCTGGTCTCCAGCTACAGCTTTTTCACAACTTAGTCACGCAAGGCCAGAAGTCAGGTGCGGCAGCTAAGATTACACTTCCTTATCGACATGGCACATTGCCTCAACAGAGAATCCCAAAAGAGCAGTTCCCACTTCGCACGCAGATAGGCCAAATTTACTTTTCACACGGAACCAGCTCACGACACCGACGTAATTGATTTACAAATAGCCAGTTAGTGATTTTTTTTTTCTCTATGCATCAGGTTCCTTATGGTACAACTCAATCAAGCTTGTTGCATGACTAACAAAAGTGAATACTATGCCTTCGTTCTGGTTTCCTTAACATGCAAAAAATATTGCTTAGGAACAAAGCTAAGGAAGAATTAGAACCATCACAAAAGGCAATATTATTGTCGAAACTCCATGTGAAAGATGTTCTTTAAATTTTGTCTTTTCGACAGTTAAATATTATGCAGTATCTAATGGAATATGCAGAGGGAGTACAGATTAAGTATAAACTGGCATCCAGTGCTCAAGGAATTGCAGTTTCCTCCAAATAATTAAGAAGACCAAAGGCATTGTCTGTTGCTCCCCCAGCCCCAGTTAAACCTTGTTCCCTGAACTGGTCTTGACCTGATCTCCTGGGCTTTACCTAGTCTGCACCTCCTCTCACCCACCTTCCTGCAAGAATGCGATCCCCTGCTCCCTACTCCTCCGCCTCCACCGCGTCTGCTCCCGAGATGGGACGTTCCACTCCTGAACATCCCAGATGTCCTCCTATTTCAAGAACCGCACCTTTCCCCCTTCAGTGGTCGAAAATGCTCTTGACCGCATCTCTTGCGTTTCCCGCACCTCTGCCCTCACACCCCCTCCCCGCAACAAAAACAAAGACAGAATCCCCTTTGTCCTCAAGTATCACCCCATTAACCTCCAGATTCAACGTATCATTCTCTGCCACTACTGCCACCTGCAATCTGACCCACATCGAATGATATATTTCGCTCCCCACCCCTATCTGCCTTCCGTAGGGACCACGCTCTCTGCGACTGCCTTGTTCACTCCACACACCACTCTAGCCCCACCACCCCCGGCACCTTTCCCTGCGCCCACAGGAGGTGCTACACTTGCCCCTACAACTCCCTCCTCACCTCCATCCCAGGCTCTAAAAAAACCTTCCACACCAGACAAATGTTCACCTGCACATCTGCTAATGTGGTCTATTGTATCTGTTGCTCCAGACATGGCCTCCTCTACATCAGTAAGACCAAGCGGAGGCTTGGAGACCGCTTTGTACAGCACCTACACTCTGTTTGCGACGAACGACATGAACCACTTCAACTCCCCCTCCCATTCCCTCGGTGACATGTCCAGCCTGGGCCTGCTCCAGTGTCACAATGACGCCACCCAGAAACTGGAGGAGCAGCACCTCATATTCCACCCTGGGAGCCTACAACCCAATAGTCTCAATGTGGACTTTACTAGCTTCAAAATCTCCCCAATCCCAGCCTCATCCCATGACCAACCCTCCCTGTCATCCCTGCCGCCTTGACCTGTCTGTCTTCTCTCCCACCTATCTGCTCCTCCCACTTCACTGACCAATCCCCAACACTGCGTACCTGCACTCACCTATCACCATCCCACCTACCTTGCCCAGCTCCACCCCTCCTCTCTCTATGTATTTCAGAGCTCCCTTCCCCTCCTCCATTTCTGAAGAAGGGTCCCGACCCAGAACGTCAGCTTTCCTGTTCCTCTGATGCTGCGTGGCCTGCTGTGTTCCTCCAGCTCCACATTGTGTTATCTCAGACTCCAGCATCAGCAGTTCTTACTATCCTCCTTGACCTCATATCCTCTCTGTATTACTAAGGCTGCCCACTCCCACCGTTATATTTTCCCTCTCCACCCATGCCTAGGCTCATCTATTGCTGTAATTTGCATTTGTGGTTTGTTTTATTAATTCTAGTCTGAACAATCCCAATTCTTTCCTGATCAACCTTCCAACTCCTCTGTAAACTTGAACTCACCCAAAACTCTGCCTTTCATTATCAAAACTCCGATCTTGTCCTATTCACACCTTACCTATGTGTTACATTGGCTCCTAGACCCCCAACACCTTGATCATTCAAGTTCTTGCTGTATCCAAGATCGCCAATGAGTTTGCCACTTCACCATTCAATAAAATCATGGCTAATCTCATCTTGCCCTCGACTCCATTTTTTCTGCCCCCTCCGCATAATCCTTCAACCCATTACTAATTAAAAATCTATTTCCTCCTTAAATTTCCTCCCAGCATTCACTGCTCTTTGGGATAGTGAATTCCACAAATTCATGACCCTGTGAGGGAATAATTTCTCCTCATCTCTGTTCTAAATCTGCTACCCCTTGTCATAAAACTAAGAACTCACATTCTAGATTACCCCACTGGAGGAAATATCCTCTCAATGTCTACTTTGTCAATCCCCTTTTACATCTTATATATATCAATTAGATCTCTCAGATAACAAGGTGTCATTTATTACATCACTATACACAGGTTACAATAACTCGTAGCTATATTACCAAAAGGAGAGAAGACAGATCTATCTGCGTTGGAAGACTGTGTCAGACTCCAGCTGATACTCCACCTAGAAGCTGTGCAACATTATCAGACTGGGTGGAGCTCAGCAAAGTTCAACATAAGCTGTCTCAGAAACTTACACTTTCCCTGAAGCATTTTCCCTTAGTTAACCCATTATATAATAGTGTATAACTATCTTATGTTTGCCATGACTCCTTGTCTCCACAAGTCTCTGAATTCACTAATTCAAGTGACCCAAACGTTCCACAATTCTTTAGAACACATTTGTTTTAGACTTGGAAGACTGGTAGGTATTTGGCTAGCAGACTTTGATCCTTCTGTCGTTTCATGGAACAGCATTTATCTCATGAATGTCCTTTGCATAAGTAGTTGCTCTTTGTAGATGTTGAGAGATGGCTCCACTGGGAAATGAAGCACAGTCTTACTAGTAGCTTGTATTATAAAGCAGACAATCAGTTTCTAATTGGAAGAGGTATTCTAGACACTTTGATGAGTCAGTTTACATATGAATGTAAGAATTAAGAACAGAAGTAGGCCATTCAGCCCTTTGAACTTGCTCCAGCATTCAAAAAGGTCATGACTGATCAATTATGTTTCAAATTTCATATTCCACTTCCCATTTACCCCTGATAATCTTTGATTCTAACAATAATCTATCTACCTCTAAAAGCTACCCAATGAAACACCGTCAACACCTTCTGAGGTGAGAGTTTCAAATTCGCACAACTCGCTGAGAGAAAAAAAATCTTCTTGCTTCTGTCCTTAAAGGGTGACCCCTAATTTGTAAATACTACTCCCTAGTTCTGAACTGACCCAAGAGAGGAAGGGTCTATTCTACATTCACCTTATCAAAACCATTTGGGATCTTTGAATACTTCAATCAAGCCATTGAATCATGGAATTTCTACAGTGCAGATGGAGGTCATTCAGCTCATGAGGTTCACACCGATCTTCCAAAAAGCATCGCACCCAGACCCAATCCCCTTCCTCTATAACCCTCTTTTCCCCATGGCTAGTCCACCTTGCCTGCACGTCCCCGGACACAACAGGGTCATTTAGCATGGCCAATCCACCTAAGCTGCACATCTTTGAACTATGGGAGGAAACTAGAGCACCTGGCGGAAACCCACACAGACATGGAGAGAACGCACAAACTCCACACAGGCAGTCGCTGAGTTTAGAATCAAACTCAGGTCCCTGGCCGGGAGTGACAACTCGTTCTTCTGAACTCTGGAGCAAACAAGGCCAGACTGTCCACCTTTCCTCATAACATGTTCATTCAAGCCATTAGGTGAACCTCGTCTGAACTGCATTTACATCATTCTTTAAACAAGAAGACCAAACCTTTACAAACTTTTCAAGATGTGGTCACAGCATGCCCTGTATGCATGAAGCATAACATCCTTACTTTCATATGCAGTTTTTCTTCTAATAACAATAACATTACATTAGCCTTCTTTTGGAACATGTCCTGAATATGCAGCTTATCTTCTTTAAGTTGTTGATCATGCAGGATCTTCCCTTTGTCATTGTTTGACAATTGAGGCAGGTTTTTGCGGACTCTCATCTTTTAACTTAAAGATGTATCCATTTAGCACAAACTGTGTCGCTGCATTAACATCAGATTTATTGTGTTCAGCAGATTGTTGTGCTGTCTGGATGGCTTCCGTTGAAAATTGGTCAATGTGCTCTGATATATTGCAGTGCTCATTTTTGTTCAAACTTCCTGAAAAGATGGTGGAAGCTGAGTCTTTGAATATTTTTAAGGTAGGAGTGCATATATTCTCATTAAGCAAAGAGGTTAAAGGTTATCAGGGGTAGGCAGAAATATGGGTTTGTGTTTACAATCAGGACAGCCATGATCTTATTAAATAGCAGAGGGGGCTTGAGTGACCAATTGGCATAATCCTGCTTTTTGTTCTATGTTCATTATGTTAAGATTGTGTGAGAAAACTCACTCTGAGTTATGGCTGACTGAACACCTTCAATCGCACTCATCAAAGCACTTTGACAGAAAATAGAACAATTCTGTCCATTGTCTTTATTTTCCTATTATACTTTGACCAAAACTTTGAGAAACAGAAACAAAGAATTGCTTGAAGGAGAAATTTCTTTGCAGAACTGACTGAGGAGATGAGTGATACAAATTTAATATGATATATGTACATTGAAAGAACAGAATCTTAAAGGGGGCTGAGTGATATTGGCAATGGTGGGATTTGTGACAGAATCAGGTGAAAAGTCCAGCAAGACCTATCTCAATGTCGGGAACAACTGGCAGCGACTTTATGCATTTGCCAAGTGACAATGCAAGTTTTTCAGTAGGCAACAGCAACTGTAGCTCACAGAATGCCTTATTATTGCCACAACTCACATTATCAATACTCAGCTTCTATCTTACCAAATGTGCCGAACAAGCGAGACATCAAGAATTCTTGACGCGGAAGTCAAGGCGGGTATCTGACAACTCCAGCTCGCTGCTGGCTGTGAAGAGTCTCATGTAGCTCAGCACCAAATAGCATCTTAGGGCACAATCCATGACCACCAACTGCATGCACCCCCCATCAACAGACATTAGCATCTAACATTTGCCAACCCCTCATGACTATCATGGCACCTCTTCAATTCACTTGCAGGCAGCTTAGGAAGCACAGATTTGCATTGCAGGACCCACCAGCAACTAGCACTGCAAAGCTTCTGCAAGGACACTGCGCAAAGACAGACACCTAGCTAATAGATTGACCAAGCTGCAGCATCCATGCCTTGCCTTTCCTTGACCTTGCCATGCCATGCCATGCTGTAGTCTGTCTGTTGGCAGGTAAGCTCTTTAGCCAGAGCCAAAGCACTCCATACTGACGTGTTTTTTGCACAGACACTTGACAGGCTAATTTGTAATGTTTGTGAATAGGGATCTGTGCAGGGCTGGAGACATGCTACTGTCTGGCACACCAAAACATTAATGTATTATTTACAGAATGTGCCAGCTGCCTGTACAGCAAACAGTTATTCAAGTATTTTTTCAAGCAAATGGCCATGTTGGAAATTAGGTTGGGGCTAGTCCTCGGCTCGGTCAAGACAATCTACTGTCTGTTAGTTGGTCCCAGTACCACCAGTCACAGCCACATTCAGCAGACAGACCAGGCGCTTCGTCATGGTCAGTTACTCACTTGGGACACTCAGCCAGTAGATTTGTCCGACAACAGTCCAGCGAGTGGGCGAACGTCAGTGCTATATGGCCAGCAGCAGCAGGCAGTGCAATTGATTCATGTCAGTTGGGGAGCTGAAAATATAGTGGTCGGGGTCTTCTCAGTCATGTCCAGGGGGCTGTTGTTGAAGTTGGTCAGATGTCTATGGTGAATAAAGTCCTGGGAGTCCATTCACTAATCATTAAGGAAAGTACAAGGAGGATCTGTAGGGGCAGTAAGGGGATTGCGGCAAAAGAGGTGAGTGTGTCAAAGCTGGGTGGGGAAGCAGAGGAATTGTGCAGGTGGTAACAAGGATAATGATTTGGGATATCTCAAAGTAGAAGGGATTTTGCGTACCTTCAGGGAGCATAGTAAGCTATGGGAGTTATTGGCAGTGACCACCACTGGTCTTCACAGACCATAGAGGAGCAGGGTAGGCATTATTGAAATGTAATGTTGGGGTTCAGCAGATAGTTATAGGTGAAGTTCAATGTGGTGGGTCTCTACATGGGGACATTTATGAAAATGGACTGTTGGACTGGTGTGGGATTAACAGGGAATGGAGAGTCTGGGGTGGTACTTTGCCGACTAGGCAAAGGCTGATGGTGATGGTGTCACCAAAAGTGGTGTTCCTTGCCATCATTTGCCACTCTAGATGTGAAATGCAAATGAAAAATGGCTAGGATAATGCCTAGGGTGGGTAGAGACAGTGTTAATTTGATGGGCAAAAGATCAGGAACTATGTCTGGACATTAGGACATTTAAGGGGAAAAATATGAGGCAAGCATTTGCAAACACCAGCTACATTTCATTTGCAGTCAATTCTTCACCCAAATACAATGCATGCAGAGTGAACAAGCTGGTCAAAGTTAAATTGCACCACACAATTGGTGCTTTCAAGTAACATTGTCATCTCCGAAGTTGCAGAAGTTAGGGACAATGACTCAAAAGGAAGTGAATGCTGGTCAAAGGCTTCCCATTACTTGTGAAACATCTCAGGGTGCGATGGGAGGACGGGAAGAGGAAAAGGAAGAGGTTTGGAGCATAGCAGGCACTCCCTTTTTGATGTAATATGTTGGTCACTTAGCCGGCACAGCACCTTCACTGAGTTGGTACACATGCTGTGAGGTGGAGCAGACGGTAGAGCTGCTGAAGATACTGATCTGTTGCTTGGAGCGGTCTTGGGCAGAAGTTGGGATTTGGGGTCTCCAGTATAGTCCAGTCAGAATGTGCAGCATCATCCTGGTATGCTGTACTCTGCACAAATGGGGCAGACAAGGAGATATGATAGGTGCTGAGGATCTGGGAGAATGGGAGTAATTGTCTGAGGAACAGTATGAACACATTGACTGGAGGAAGTTCTGCTTGTGGATGACAAAGCTCATTTGTGTCGTGTGCTCAAGCCGGAAAGATTCTGATTGTCATGTGGTTCCAGTAGATGACAGCTCGATGCAGTAAACCCATAATGGACTGTGAAATAGTCATTGGCCATGATGCCAGCACTAGGTTGGCATTTTGGGGTAAAAAGCAGCCTGAACTTGTTCTGTGTTCACTTTTGTTGAGCATCAATCAAGGCTCATGTTTGTACATGGCTGATTGCTCACCCGTATGTGATGTTCTTTCACTGGACAATGACAACCTGTGGCTATTCAGCAGGCACTGGGGACAGAGTAGCAGCAAATTAAAAAGTGTTTAGATGGGCTGTAGCTAAACACAGGTAAAGTGTGTGGCCTTTTGGTTAAACAGTAACTAGAGTAAGAGAATGGGGTTGTTTGTGTGAGGGAGTGTCAGCCATGCTGGCTACATGCCATGAGTAGTGTGGCTTTATGGCTGCTGTGCCAGTATGTTGTCAGTGAAATGCAAAACCAGATTGTCAATGCTTGCCTCAGTGCACAGCAGCCCTTTAAACATTGCACAAAACAAGTGATATTGATCTTTCAATAGGTATCCAGTGAGCAGCGAGTTGTTTTGAAAGTGGCAAGGTGGGGGTAGTGTCAAATGTGAGGACATCAAAGATAGTTAATGAGATACATTTGGTGAGATATGGTGAAAAGTCTCACTGGGCCTTATCGCAAGAATGCCTCCAAAAATCTCAATCTAACTCACACTTAGCCAAAAAATGTTCAACCCAGAATGATTGTTTCCATCCACAATTTATACTGTCAAATGGATAGTTTGATGTGGATAAATGTTGACAGTTTGTGAATGGAAACATAGGGTCTGTATATCACTGGTTAATTAACGATGGTATGCGCATGGAGGGTCAAGACCAAAAGTAGTCTTCAGCTAAAGCAAGACTAAAGAGATGCTGATAACTCAATCAGAAATGCACGGATATAGTTTCAACTCGATGTTCAAGTCATGTTTTTCATTGTTGCTATGTAACAATGATTTGGATTTATCTATAATACATTAAAAATATTGGATCAATGCGTACTTCCTGCCAACCAATTCATTGAGCAGACTTTTGAAGCAATGTTTCTCATGCCATAACAGGTAAAGATATTTTCCCAATATTCCCCAGTGAGGGTGTGATATGTCATGTTATTGTCCTATAAACTGTTTAACTGGAAGAGGTCTTTTAATCTAATGAATGGAAAATTCTAATGGCATGTGGGAGGCTAAAAAAATTCAATGGTTTCCTGATGTCAGAGCTATTTAACAGTGGCTGATTGATGAATATTTGAATGGATGCATCCCTGACCTTTCGCTTTAACAGATGTTTGCAAGCATCTGCTCTAGTCCTTCCATGTATAGTAGCAACTACTGCCTAAATGCCGAAAGAGACATTCTTATCCTGCCACATTCCAAAGTCTCAACTAAGTACAGGAACATTCTTCATACAGTGTTAATGTATTGCTTCTTTGCTATTACCATATACACCAATTGGCTATTTTTACCATCCCATTCTTCGCTCACTGTAGCGCTGTGCTACCCACTCGGATGAATCTCTAAGATGAATCTGTAGTGGTTGGAGAAAGGGAAGCCAAAGACTGTCAAATGTCAATCGCTTCTGACATAGTGAGAAATAAGCTTCAGAGCACCTCACTGCAAACTGGTTAAATGTTGCCATTGTCACATCTTTTGTCAGAGTTAACTGGTTCAATACACATTTAAGCACCAGTGGTGGGGAACAGTGTATGCATGAATGACTACAGATATGTTATCATCCTGTGACAGAATAATCCTCCCCACTACAGGTCCTGCAGGCTGGCCCTGCTGCTGGATTCTCACTCGTCATATCCACATGTTGCCAGGAGAGCACCATCTTAACTGAGGCCTTTCACAGCTGGTTTGAGGTAGAGGACATGGTGATGCCATAATCCTTCATTGTCCCACTTTGAACGTCCCTGAGAGATTCTTTGATTTGCAAGTTGTCTGGGATTGCTGTCTCTGCATTGATGCTTGGTGGGTTAACATTAAGTGATCATAAATCTTGACTAAGGCCTGCAATTCTTTGTTGGATCAATGGACAGATCTCATACTGGTCAGCATAGTAAGGAATAAGGGTTTTTTAGTTTACCAGGTAAAGCAATCTTTGACATTACTTGCAAATTAAATCAGGTTTCACTTCATTAGAGGAATACTCTGTGAAAATGCACTAGATACAAAAATAGTGTTTGATGGAATCTAAAGCAAATGATCCATTTAAACAATTAGCGTGGCAACACATTCCCATCCTGGTGAGTCAACTGACCACTGGAATTGCACTTCGTGCTGATTTTGTCCTATGTCATGCAAACAAGGAGGTATTTGTAAAATCGTTCACCTTTGACTTGGGCTGCCAGCTGGGAAACCCATTACACTCACCATCTACTAATTAACAGTGTCAACTTGTGTGAGTATTTGCACAGAGAATCAAAACTTTGTGGTTAATGATGAAGCGAGCGGTCAGCTCTGTGAACACTGCAATGAGGCTTACAGTGGGGAAGCAGCTGCTGGCAGCTTTGACAATGTAAATGAAACTGTTTGAGTTTGGTTTCAGGCTTGAATATCTTTTTCAGGCCTTGAGATATAAAGTAGAGAGTAAGGAGAAACGTTAGTTTGATCGTTTCAGTCTTGCTCATAGTCCTTATGTGGGAAACTTAAAGTGACAGTGATACCATGAGAGAGACATAATCATCTCTCAGAATAAGAACACATCTGCTTGCCTAGGCTACTATGGAGTGCCCTCAATGATTTGCCTCAGAAAGTTAGTTGGGCAGAGAGTGTTGATTTTGATTTGATTTATTATTGTCACGTGTACCAAATTACAATGAAAAGTACTGTTTTGCGTGCCAACCAGATAAATCAAACCTTACACAAGTACATCAGAACAGAATGCCGAATATAGTGTTACAGCTACAGAGTAGGTGGAGAGAAAGATCAACTCTAATATATGAGAGGTCTGTTCATAAGTTTGATAACAGCAGGGAAGAAGCTGTTCTTAAATCCATTGGTACATGTTTTCAAACTTTTATATCTTCTGCCCAATGGAAAATGTCTTAGAGAGTATAACCAGGATGGGGAGGGATCTTTGATTATGTTGGCTGCTTTCCTGGGGCTGCAGGAAGTGTAGATAGAGTCAGTCGAAGAAAGGCTGGTTTTCATGATGGACTGGGCGATATTCACAATTCTCTGTAATTTCTTTGCCGTCTTGGCAGGGCAGTTGCCATACTGATGTACATTCTGATGAATCAGGATAGGATGCTGTCTGGGTGCATCTATAAAAATCGCACCGGCTGACATCAGTAAGATTGACAGGCTAAAGGAGGACGAGACCTCTTTGATAATTGTGTGATCCTTAAGGACTTCCATGATGTTGTTGAAATGTAATTGTGTTGCTGGGAACAACAAAGATAAAGATGCATGGCTTTGTTTTATTCCTATTAAGAGCTGAACCTAGAGAATAATTTATTATGATCCAAGAGAATACTTAACAAATCAGACACATTAATTCAGTACAGATTCATATTTGTAGCCTTAGAAGATTGTTAATTCATGCACTCAAACTGAAACCAAAATGCCTATATCTTAAACAAAATGCCAGAGATCTTCTAGATCACATGGTGTGGTTGGAGAGAAATGGGACCCACACAAAGAAAGTCAGACATTTAACTGAGTGAAAGATGGTAGAAGGAGCAGATAAGCTGAGTTTTGGCAAGCTGAGAGAAGACTGCTGCAATACTAATACAACAGCAAAGTCCCATGGATGCTGAAAATCTGAACTTTAAACAAAAGATGATGGAAATTGTTATATTTGCAAGGAGTGAATTGGGTATGGTTTGGAGGGATCACAATGATCCAGATTTACATGCAGGAAAGCTGGAATGGTTTCTGCCATAACGTAAATACTTTAGTCTGTGTTTGCTGGCCACAGAAAGCACACTGAAAGGCTGTCTGGCTGTTAGGTAGGAAGCCCTCTGGCACCATGACTCAACCAGGGAGTAGACAGGGAGGAAGGCGAATTGCAAAGGCTAGTGTCAGAGGAGAACAGAGAGTGGTGTCAGATGTGTTTGCACTGCACTGCTACCGTAGTAACTGTGATAAAAGGTACTGCAGATGCTGGAGAATCCGAGATAACAAGGTGTGGGGCTGGATGAACACAGCAGGCCAAGCAGCACCATAGGAGCAGGAAAACTTGACGTTTCAGGCCTAGACCCTTCAACAGAAAAGGGGGAGGGGAAGAGGATTCTGAAATAAATAGGGAGAGAGGGGGAGGCGGATAGAAGATGGATAGAGGAGAGGATAGGTGGAGAGGAGGCAGACAAGTCTGAGAGGCGGGGATGGAATCAGTAAAGGTGAGTGTAGGTGGGGGGGTAGGGAGGAGATAGGTCAGTCCAGGGAGGACGGACAGGTCAAGGGGGCGGGATGATGTTAGTAGATAGGAGATGGGGGTGTGGCTTGAGGTGGGAGGGGGGATAGGTGAGAGGAAAAACAGGTTAGGGAGGTGGAGATGAGCTGGGCTGGTTTTGGGATGCGGTTGGGGGAGGGAAGATTTTGAAGCTTGTGAAGTCCACATTGATGCCATTGGGCTGCAGGGTTCCCAGGCTGAATAAGATTTGCTGTTCCTGCAGCCTTCGGGTGGCGTCATTGTGGCATTGCAGGAGGCCCAGGATGGACATGTCGTCTGAGGAATGGGAGGGGGAGTTGAAATGGTTTGCGACTGGGAGGTGCAGTTGTTTGTTGCGAACTGAGCGCAGGTGTTCTGCAAAGCAGTCCCCAAGCCTCTGCTTGGTTTCCCCGATGTAGAGGAGGCCACAACGGGTACAGCGGTTGCAGTATACCACATCGGCAGATGTGTAGGTGAACATCTGCTTGATGTGGAAAGTCTTCTTGGGGCCTGGGATTGGGGTGAGGGAGGAGGTGTGGGGGCAGGTGTAGCACTTCCTGCGGTTGCAGGGAAAAGTGCCGGGTGTGGTGGGGCTGGAGGGGAGTGTGGAGCGGACAAGGGAGTCACGGAGGGAGTGGTCCCTCCGGAAAGCAGACAAGGATGGGGAGGGGAAAATGTCTTTGGTGGTGGGGTTGGATTGCAGATGGCGGAATTGTCGGAGGATGATGTGTTGGATCCAGAGGTTGGTGGGGTGGTACGTGAGGACGAGGGGGATTCTTTTTTGGTTATTATTGCGGGGACGGGGTGTGAGGGATGAGTTGCGGGAAGTGCGGGAGACACGGTCGAGGGCGTTCTCGACCACTGCGGGGGGAAAGTTGTGGTCCTTGAAGAATGAGGACATCTGAGATGTGCGGGAGTGGAATGCCTCATCCTGGGAGCATATGCGGCGGAGGCGAAGGAATTGGGAGTAGGGGATGGCCTTTGTACAGGAAGGTGGGTGGGAGGAGGTGTATTCCAGGTAGCTGTGGGAGTCAGTGGGCTTGAAACGTATGGACTTCCCGATAGACAGATGTTCGACTGGTTTGTGTTTCCAGAATAGATATGTTAAAAGCAGAAGCCCTTGTCTAACACAAGCACGCAGGGAAGGTATCATGAAATAAGGCCATTGCATTTTCCGTGACCGAATAGAAGAAAGACTGCTCAATTACAAGGTTGACAGAAACTTTTCCTGGTGCTTTAAAGATCATGTAATTTCATTTTTATTTCTAAGAAATAAAAAGCTATCTTTTGGCATGTACATTATCTGCAGTTGCTGTACAAGAATACCGAATTCAATGAAGCTCTTGTTGAATCAAATTATGAGTTGGTCAGTGTGACTCATGCAAATTGTCAATCACTTCCATTGTATAGTTGTCAACTATACTTGAATTACCCTAGAACCTAACAACATGATAATGATCTCTTAAGATTGTAGAGAATTTTATCATGAAGTGCTATGAATGTTAAATACTTCCACTAGATGAATCACATACAATTTTAGTTTGGGGAGGAAAAAAAATGATGTTTCTAAAGACAGTTTCACCACTGATACAAATCCACATTTATTGCACTGAAGAACAACTGCTTACATCAGGCAAATGGCACTAACCATTCACGAACAACTGCAGATAATTACAAAAGTGCGACTTAAAACACGTAAAGCACGCCTGTGGATCTGCCTTACCATCTGGTATGCATGTGTATCATACAGAAGTCAGAATTATTGTTTTCACCAGAGATTCTACTACAGTTGAATAATGTTGTCATAGAAGTTATTTTGAATTGTGAGCAGCAAAGCACCTGGGAGCAATTGGTTTCTTTATTGCCTCTAGCTATTCAATTAAAATTAATAGAACAAATCTTTTATGTATTATTTTTGAAAGGACAATTTCATTTAAAGTGTCTGCCATTTCCAAATCTGAATCTATCCAAATGTAATGCCTTCCCTGCTTATGCAATTTGCCATTCTCGTTGTTACAACTCACAACACCAATAAGCTCACTGAAACTTTAAATATTATAAGTATAAAAAAGTCTATCTTTTTCACTTATAGCTAGTAGAAAAATAACTAACAAAAAATGTAATTGGTAGGAAAGTGGTTTATAACCCCAAGAAAACTCTTCAATATTGAATCAAGAAAATGATCTAAGAAAAAAAAACTTCCATAAAAGTTTCGGCTTCACATTCATACTCACGCACAAGAAGTCTAGATGAAACTTGAGTTAGTGAAGTGTTAACTATATATTTCATAATAGCTATTGAACATCTGTGCAAAGACCTATGATATGATGTCATTAGATTACTTGGAACGGTAACCTTAAAGTGAAGTGTTGCAGTTGTCATTTCTATCTATGTCATGTGTAGTTATCCTTAATGAAAGTTATGCTTTTCACTGACATTGGGTGCACTACCTTCTTTCAACAATCCAGACCTGATACTACCACATGGTGGCAAGTAATGGCCAGATCCAAAGAATCAATGGCAAGTAACAAGTGCCTGTCGAGAAACTCATTAGTGGTAAAGTGCATTGTGTATAGAAGGAGGCCAGCCTAGAAAGCCCACAGCAGAAGTGGGTAAAAGTGTGAAGAGAAGTCCTGTAGCAACTGGAAGCATTGTGGAAAAGGACTTTGAGGCCAATCATTAGACCACATGGAGGGAAGGCAGCAGGAGAAGGCAAATCCTGTGCAATAGTGAAAAAAAGTAAGAAAGTAAACAGATTCCAGCTGCCAAATGAACTGAGGAAAACATGGAGCGGTGGAAAAACCCTTGCCTTTACCAAAGCCTGTGATCCATGTGGAGACCCTGAACTGAATTGTATGTTCACCACCATTTTATTAGAAACCACACTGTCTCAAACCTCAAAAGCGTACAAAGACTAGGCTTGTGTACTGTCGTGTGCTATCAGCATCTGTGCTGACACTTTTCTTATCACACAGAACATCAGACAGAAGGAGAAACTACAAAGTAAGGCAATGTCATTAAACCTTTACCTCTTAGTTTGGAGTGTAACACCCCCATCTTAGATTGAGCAAAGTTTAATTAACATAATCAGGAACCAAAGGTGATGACTGAATCTTTTATAAATGACTACTACAACTTTGCAATAACTGCTAATATGGAACATTAGAGATTAACTCATAAGGAACCACATCATAGTGGAATGATGGGTGAAGCTCTATCAGATTTTTTAACATTCTAAAAAGTACCATATAGTAGCAAAGTCAGTGCGGTTTGTGAGAAGGCTGAATATCATAAGCAAAATCTGCTTTTTATTGATGTAAACAGAAAATCTTCCTAGGGCAAGACCACATCTCCAACTCAATTCACTTTGTAAATTAGAATGCTCCTAACATGTTTGTAAGATAGCAGCTACAATGGGAAGTGAGTACAGTTCCCACCATTGCTTCTTCTTCATGTTGTGACGGGAACTCACCAGTAGAAAACCTGCCTGGTTGGCAATGTTTGGTGCTATGCATGCCACAGAATAGGGCATTTTAGGCTGGTTTCCTCCAGCATTAACAGGTGATTTCTTCCTGGTGAATAAAAGGTTTTAAAAAAAAAACACTCCAATCTGCAATTATCCAAGAAAAAGATTCTGCTGAGGAACATGGTACATTCTTCTTAGGGGAAGTGGTGGACACACAAGATGAATTCTGGTATGCAAATATCATAGTCAATGGCCAGAAAACTAATTTTAAATTGGACACGAGGAGGGTGTATTACTTCTTACAGATTCATCACTGTGTTTAAAATCCTCAATTTCTTCAACCATCTTGCATTAAACATCGAAGTTCAGTAAGGCAGATAAGTTCAGGAGGACATATAAACACTATACTTTCCCAGAATTGGAGAGAGAGAGAGAGGTAATTGCTTATTAATGTTTTGTTGTGTTAAATCCAATCAGCATTGTTCTTTATTAAATGGAGATGCTTCTGTACCTTTAGATAGATAAATTTCTTTATCTATTGGCCACACCAGAAACTGAATGAAACGTGGGAGCAGGATGCACCAAGAATGACAGCGACCAAATGTAGGATTACATTCTAGACCTGACATTGCTCTTCCAGAAAATAGTGGAACCATAAACAAACATCACTTCCTACCTCACAATGCGAGGAAGATCATTGATGGAGCATTTGGGCCTAGTATACTTCCCTGAGTGGATCCTGCAGTGGCGTACTGGGCTTGAGTTGATGGGTCTCCAACAACTACGGCCACCTTCCTTTGTTCTAAACATGACTTGAAACAGTACACAGATTTCCCCATGATTCCCATTTACTGTAATTTTAAAACAAAAGGAAAACCAGCAACTCCTTTCACACTCACCAATGTCTTAGGGCATTTTACAGCCAATGAAGTACTTCTGAAGTGTTAGTAGATGATGTAGTGCAAAAAGTCCTAGCATTCAGTTCATGCATGGCAATATCCCACAAACAGCAATGTGATCATGACCAGATAGTCTGTTTCTGTGGAAGTGATTAGGGGAGAAATATAGGACAAAACGATAGTTTGCCTGTTCTTCTTTGAAATGCTACGATGGAATCTGTGGCAGCCACCTAACAGGGTAGACAGAGCCTCTTAACATCTCATTCAAAAGACAGAGGTAGTAGGAACTGCCGATGCTGGAGAATCTGAGATAAAAAAGTGTAGAGCTGGATGAACACAGCAAGCCAAGCAGCATCATAGGAGCAGGAAAACTTGACGTTTCGGGCCTAGACCCTTCATCAGAAATAGGGGAGAGGAAGAGGGTTCTGAAATAAATAGGGAGAGAGGGGGAGGTGGATAGAGGATGGATAGAGGAGAGGATAGGTGGAGAGGAGACAGACAAGTCAAAGAGGCAGGGATGGAGCCAGTAAAGGTGAGTGTAGGTGGGGAGGTAGGGAGGAGATAGGTCAGTCCAGGGAGGACGGACAGGTCAAGGGGGCAGGATGAGGTTAGTAGGTAGGAAATGGGGGTGCGGCTTGAGGTGGGAGGAGGGGATAGGTGAGAGGAAGAACAGGTTAGGGAGGCGGGGATGAGCTGGGCTGGTTTTGGGATGCGGTAGGGGGAGGGGAGATTTTGAAGCTTGTGAAATCCACATTGATACCATTGGGCTGCAGGACTCCCAAGCTGAATATGAGTTGCTGTTCCTGCAGCCTTCGGGTGGCATCGTTGTGGCACTGCAGGAGGCCCAGGATGGACATGTCGTCTGAGGAATGGGAGGGGCAGTTGAAATGGTTCACGACTGGGAGGTGTCAGTAATGTAATTATTGCTCTCACTCCTCTCTCAGTTTCTCCATTTCTTTGAGAATAGTGCAATGAATGGTTAAAATGAATAAAATCATATTGGCCTTGTGAATCTCTTCAACCATTCATTTGCAAACTGTGAGCCATTGTATGATATCACACTATCCAGAACCCCATGTGTTGAACAGATTATTTTGTCTGATTTTATTTTGTTATTTCCTTTGCCATGATATTGTTTGGATGGTTGACTTTAACCAACTATATCAGAGTTGTCACAAAATGGTCCAGGAAGTGCAAACCCATGTAACTTGTTTAACCCACTTTCAGGCGTTTTCAGTGATCCTATTTAAACATAGCCAGCATAATAGGTTTAATCTGAAACAAGATAAAGATTATTTTATTTCAATGTTACTGCTTTACAATATTTAAGTAAAAGTGATAAGGCTAATAGCTAAGAATATAGATAAAAAGTTCAACAGTGGGTACGATAAAAATATTGATAAAGATGAAAGTAAGATCAGTCCATTATCATTGCTGCTCTAGCCTACTTGAAGATTTCTCTTTCTGAAGTGAATGAGTTCAAAACTTCAAGTTAAAATTTAGCAGCTGCGATGGCTTCTACAGTCAATGAGGTGACAATGACAGCCCTTGACACCGAGGCTGCATTTGACTGAGTATGGCATCAGGGAGCCCAAGCAAAACTGGAATCAATGGGTATCAGGGGACAAACTCTCTGGTGGTTAGAGTCCTTGCTGACACATAGGAAGATGGTCATGATTGTTGGAGGTCAGTCATCTCAGCTACAGGACATCTCTGCAGGAGTTCCTCAGGGTCGTAGGGCCAACTATCTTCAGTTGCTCCATCAATGACCTTCCCTTCATCATAAGGATAGAAGTGGGGATCTTCACTGATGATTGCACAATGTTCAGCACCATTTGCAACTCCTCAGATACTGAATCAGTCCGTGTCCATGTGCAACAAATATGGACAATATTCAGGATGGGGCTGACAAGTGACAAGTAATATTCACGCCATGCAAATGCTAGGTTATGACAATCACCAATACGAGACAATCTAACCACCGCCCCTTCACATTCAATGGTGTTACCATCACCAAGTCCCCCCACTACCAAAATCCTGGGAGTTATCATTGATGAGAAACTCAACTGGACTCACCACAAAAAAAAGCAGTGGCAACGAGAGCAGATCGGAGGCTAGGAATACTGTATCAAGTAACTCACCTCCTAACTCCCCAAAACCTATCCATCATTTGCAAGGCATAATTCAGGATTGTGATGGAATACTCCGTTTGCCTGGATGGGTGCAGCCCCAACAACACTCAAGAAGCTTGACACCATCCAGGACAAAGCAGCCTGCTTGATTGGCACTGCATCCACAAGCATCCACTCTTTCCTCCACAACTGATGTTCAGTAGCAGCAGTGTGTGCTATCTACAAAATACACTGCAGAAATTCACGACAGATTCTCAGACAGCACCTTCCAAATCCATGACCACTTCCATCTAGAAGAACAATGGCAGCAGGTATATGGAAATGCCATTACCTCCAAGTTCCCCTCCAAGCCACGCACCATCCTGACTTGGAAATATATCACCGTTCCTCCACTGCTGCTGGGTCAAAATCCTGGAATTCCTGCTCTAACGGCATTATGGGTCAACCCACAGCACATGGACTGCAGCAGTTCAAGAAGGGAGCTCACCACCACCTTCTCAAGGGCAACTAGGGATGGGCAAGAAATGCTTCCCAGCCAGCGACACCCACATCCCAAAAGATGAATAAATAAATAAGTGAAATAGTTGAAGGTTGCTTGTACAGGTGAACGCAGTCATTGGGAGAATTGTTCCTCATTGGTTCCTCAAGAGAACTATCTCTTTCAGGGTGTCTCTCAGAGTACTTCCTGGGTTGGCTGTGCCAAAATACTGTCTTCTAATCTGTCCTATCACAATCAAAACAAAATAACTGCTACGTTAACTCTGATAGATCAACATCCCATGAAACAAAGATAAATATATTTGGATTCACTATGTTTCTTTCCAGTCTCCTGTGTGCTCAGGTGATTTATGTTCTTACACCTTTAGAAGAACTCTATGTTGTCCAAGAGACTACCTCATTCCCAGGCATTTGCGTCTTATTAAACCCTAACTCACCTTACTTATATGCCACTTCCAATTGTCGTCTGCTTCACTGAGAAACAACGAGGTGCAATTCCCGACATGTAAACCAGAGTGGCCACATGCTGGCTGCAGATTACCAAATCCTAGTCCTAGCCATCATCCAATTCTTTCTTCTCACGAATGCTCCTGCATACTCCACGTCCATCACCCTTCATCCATACGAGTTGGAATTGGCAAGCCGATATCTTCACTACATCAGGCCTGCTCTCAGGGCAACACTGATTCCACTTCAGCCCTTAAATGTATTAGTTTAAGCTCACGGACACCTATGACTTGAATGCTTCTGCCAGGTTACTTTGCATGCAGAGACACAAATTCATCTGCATTTTCACAGGATTCATCTTAGAGCTCTGAAATTGCTTTCTTAGCACGTACACATTTTGTGTTAACTTCAAAGTTACCAACCTTTGTAAACTTCATATTACTTTCTTAGTGTAATAATCTTTCGTGCTTTTTGGTGCAGAGGGAGAGGTAGACAGTCTGTCACAGTGGGAAGCACTTAACAATCAAGGAGATGGAAACGTTACTGTGTAATGTCAATATTAGATCTGCAGAATGTGCTGGTGGTTTATGCAACAAGCAGAATGCATGTGCTTCAAGAAAATAGCTACATATGAAAGTCAAAGGGAAGCATCAGTGGGATGATGACAAACTGCAGTTAGTCAGGGATCACTGCCACATTCAGTCAAGGGGCTTGTCCAATTCCTTTTCACCCTGGACACAGCTCTTATCTGGACTGCAGTTTATGGCATGATCCACTACAGCAGTCAGCTGGAAAAAGTGCTGCCATTTCTTCCACCAACTCATCTACAAAGAACTCTGAGTCTCTGCCTGTGAAGCAGGAGGTGAGCTTTACATTACTCTGGGATATATCCTTGATAAAGTCAAACACCACAGTGGGAGCACCAGTCCCTGGCTTGTAGCATCTGACTTGGTCTGCAGTTGTCCTTTGAATTTTGTGAAAACCAGAAGGTCTTGGTAATGGCATGCATTTCCAACTGTCCGACAGTGTGATTGACTGAAAAGGTGCCTAATAGCCCAGTTGCATAATTAATAAGATGAAAAGCAGAAGATTATGTGAGGAAAATTGCTTCCAGCCATTGGTGGACTGGGCACCATGAATCTCACTTGAAATATCATTTTACATGTAAATGGGAAAATTCAGTCCAATAAGTCTCCCTTTGTGATTGATGGTGAGATAAATTATTAGTCTGTTGACTTTTTGTATGCAGTGAATGAACAAGAGTGGTTATGTGACTTCTGAATCACCTTGTAAAATTCTGTGTCCTCTTCAAAAAGTTAAATAAGTCTTATTCACAAAATATATAATATTATAATTATACAGTCTTGATAGTATTGTTAATTTCTTGGTGAAGACCAGCAGGTCATTCAAGTTGGGAGGTGTTTGTGTTGTTCAATGTGCTAGTATAATATTGGATTATTAGGTACATTGTTTGGCCATCCTTCCAGATAGCATTTCTGAATTGGAATACAGTTTTCATCTTATTCTTGTGCTTCTTATATGTCCTGTAGCTTTCTTTCATCAGCTGCAAAGTATTTAGTACCTTCTGATGTGTGGGTTTCAACTTTTTCAATTAAGTATCAATCTTCTTTTTCTGTTCCACTGATAGTATCCTTGAAAGTCTGATTGCTGTCATTTGGCGCTTCATCTGTATACTTTCTCCAGCTGAGTAATATGTCATAAGTTTCAATCTGAACTGATGAATTCTGGCAGTCATTGAGATATAGTCATAGAGGTATACAGCACGGAAACAGATACTTCGGCCCAACTTTCTGCAATGACCAGATATCCTAAACTGATCTAATTCCATTTTCCAGTATTTGGCCCATATCCCTCTAAACCTTTCCTATTCATGTACCCATCCAGATGACTTTTAAATGTTGTAATTGTATCCGCCTCTACCACCTCCTTGGCAGCTTGTTTCATACATGCACCACCCTCTGCATGAAAATGTTGTCCCTCAGATCCCTTTAAATCTTTCCCCTTTCACCTTAAACCTATGCTATCTAGTTTTGGACTCTCCTACTCTAGGGAATAAAGACCTTGGCTATTCACCCTATCCATTCCCCTCATGATTTTTATAGCCTTCTGTAAAGGCACCTCTCAACCTCCAATGCTCCAGGGGAAACAGTCAAAGCCTTTTCAGCCTTTCCCTACAGCTCAAACTCTCCACTCCCAGCAACTTCCTTGTAAATCTTTTCCAAACCCTTTCAAGTTTAACAACATCTTTCCTATAGCAAGAAGACACACTGCTCATTGTATTTTTACATTGAATACATGTGCCAATAAATGATTCAATTCAAAAATAATTCAATTCAATTCTAAAAGTGGCCTAACCAATGTCATGTACAGGCAAAACATGACGTCCCAGCTCCTATACTCAGTGCACTGACCAATGAAGACAAGCATACCAAAATCCTTCTTCACTACTGAGTCCACCTGCGACTCCACTTTCAAGCAACTATGAACCAGTACCCCAGGACTCTTTGCTCAGCAACACTCCCAAGGGCCTTACCATTAATTGTTTAAGTCCTGCCCTGGTTTGCCTTACCAAAATGCAACACCTCACATTTATCTAAATTAAACTCCATCTGCCACTCCTTGGGCCATTGACACATCTGATCAAGGTCCTGTCTTGGTAATTTTTGTAATGTTCAGAAATGTGATCAATGGTTTACGGTTAGTTTAGATCTTGAGCTGTAACCCAATGACATAACCTGAAAATCATTTATAAATACGCATTATCGCTAGAGTTTCTTTCCCGATTGTGGTGTAATGCTGTTTTGTCTCTGTCAGTGATCAAGGGGTGAGTATATTTCAATCTTTTGGAACCTGAAAAAGTACTGTCCCTAATCCTGTTGAGGTGCTTCAATTGCTACTGCACTGTACTGGCCTCACCTCTGTAATCATGGCTGTAAAAACTGGATAGCAAAGGATATTTTAAGTAGCTAAAGACCCGACAAGACCGAGCATGTAATTGCATTTACTGCAATATAGATTTATTTGCAACATGAATTATGTAATTTTATTATGTGAACTTTTTTGTTCAAGCTGATAGAGTAATCAGAACAAATATAAGTGCCCCAGTTCCTCTTTACATCATCTCCAGGAAGAAATAAATAAATGACTAACAACATACACAAACTAAAATTGCTTTTAGGTAAGTTAAATCACGATTTGGTTACAATTGTCGGTAGTCGTTGGTTACAAAAGGTTTCAAACAAACTGGGAGACAGGGTGTAAATGTGCTTCATTGATAATTAAAATGCACTAGTACTAGAAACTTGGCTGTAAGCTGAACAAGAATGGAAAATAAGCACATTGACACAACATATATTCAGCAGGGATACAGAAGATATGACAATGACAATATTTTAAAAAAAACAGGTATTACATGCAACAAAAGAATTGGTACAGATAGTCTCAATGTAATTGGAGCTCAAGCATAATAAATGACTTGTTATTCTAGAATATGAATATTCTCATGCTGTAGCAATTCATTATTCCCATCTGTTCAAGCAGATACATTGCATATATATTCTTAAAATGTCCTGGTTTCTTAATTAAATTTGTTGAATACATTGCTGTATTGTACACTCAATTCAAGCCCTACTGACATTTCTCAAAAAATTTTACACTGCGTAACATGCACTACACTTCTGTGGTGCCACTGCTGCTCTACCTTGCACTCGGCAAGGCAAAATAGTCGCTGATGCTAGGATCGTGATGTTCACACTGCTGATGCCATATTTCAATCCCAGCTGGGCACTTTGTTAAACAATGCCAGCATGGTAAGTGCAGAGTTTGTGGTCTGGAGGAACTCACAACAGTGCTAAAGAAGGTTAATGACTTTCTCTGCTCCACAGAGGTATGTGCAGCCATCTTCTTTATGCTACCTTGCAGCCACTCTAACTCTGCCTCCCGCCAAGGCTCAGGTCTAATCTTTCACAATATTGCATGCTATATCTTTTCTCAATGGCTGTCACCCACCTAATCCCCCCAAACTATTGACCCTTCCTGCCCTCTGTACTTCCTACTGACTCACTTGGGAGGGCACACCACCTTTCCTGACTGATGAAGGACCTGATTCCCCACAGTCCCTTTCACTGCTTGTAGCTGCCAAACATGATAAGCTGCCTGTATCGCTCTGCACTAAAAGGCAAGGCAAGGTAGAGATGCTGTGAGTATTCAACTACATGATGAGTACTAATAGAAAAAGCAAAGACCCCTGAGAATCACCCTAGTCTGATGCATGAGATGCAAACTTCCCCTTTGCACAAAGCCTGGTGGCAGCGTTGCAATGTAAAGTGGCAATGAGCTTTAAAGTGCAGTATTGAAGTGTTGAACTGTATTAGAAGTGAGTCCCAAATGTGCTGTAATGCTGTAATGAGTATCGGTGTACTGACACCAACTTGTGTGGATGGAGGGACAGGCAGTCACTGCCCATGCTGCATGCATTGAAGTGTTGGTCAAAGTGGAAACCTGGAGAAGGCACCTGTGAGTTGCAGCCACCATATACTTGCTCAGACTTGCTTATCGGGGGAATTGTTGTCATCTAGATTCTCTCCATTGCTTGAGAAAATAGCAAACTGCAGACACATGAGATGAGGGTAGGTAATAATGAGATGTTAATTCATGCACGTAGGACTCCTGCTGCTCACTGAATGAGATTCTCATCTTGCTGTACAAACCTTGCATGGAAAATTGGACATTTTTTCTCAATATTGTGAATCTCATCTTTCTGTTCTCCCCATATTTTACGTACAGATTTTCTGTGGCCCACACTGGACAGGAACTAGGAAAATTCCACCCAAAACATTAACTAATGAGCTAACAGATTTGGTAGATTGGGAAAACATAGTGCATAGAATTTAAGAAAGGTTACAACACAGCTTCAGGTGGGGAATAACTAAAAACAATTAAAGATGAAAAGGTCGTCTTTAGTTGCTAGGCACTGTCTGTAAATAAAAGATCATACAACATTTTCCAGTCCAATTCCTAGTGGTAATGTGTCATGCTTATACACTGATGGGATCAACGCTGGTATTTTCTTATGGAGGTTATTTCCCCATGACCCTGAAATTGTCAGTTAATAACTGGGACTGGGTAATAAGGGGAAGATAGAATTCAGTCTTTGCAGTTTTCAAATGTATCATAACATTCATGAACAGTCTATCAATAGTAAATGATTCATGCTTAACATTTTTGTTTTGCATAGTTGCCTAGTTCACTTTCTGCTTATCCTATACACAGAGAGAGAGCAAGCCATGCAGCAACGTATTTCCATAGATGCAACTTCCAACTCATGTTATTGACAAGAAACACATTTGAACAATTTCATTTTAATAATTTGGGTCAATAACCTCTGAAATTATTATTATAACAGAAAAGTAACTAGCCTAACAATTGTCAAACAAGACTGCAAGGACAGAAAACCAACTGACTTGACTAAGCTAAATTAAACTAAAAGTCCACTAGCATCATATAATTCAGGGAAGACAGAACAGCAGTGCCCATTAGATGTTAGAGAGTTCAAAGGTACTTTTTGATCTCTGAGAAAAACACAGTATTCTATTTCCATGGACATGAAAGATGAATAAAGGCAAGGTTATCAGAAGAATCAGCTTCAAATCACATGAGAAGACTAAATTACAATTGAAACACTAAAGCAATCTAAAGTGCTCTATAAATAAAAAGATTGTGTTTGAAGTGAAGCAGGAGGGAAAGCAAAAACATGTGATTTGATGTGCAATAACATGAGAAGGTGTTGATGACAGAACAGTTGATAAGAATCACTCATAAGACATAAAAAATTCATTTAAAGGAAGCAACAGTAACCAATTGAATTTATTTATTAAATTTCAGTCGTGAGAGATAGAAGAAAGCTAAGGATTGAGTCTTGTGTAAATCCAAAGGTAAATGATGTTCGAAGTGAGATTACTTTAAGATTTTTTTGACTGTCACAGTATAGATAGTAATGGGATATCTACTCAGCAGATCGATGGAGATATGCTGGACAAATATGGTGTAGTCAACTGTCACAAAAGTTGCAGACAGATCAAGAAGTGTAAGGAGCAATAACTTATTGGAGCTTGTCCGCTCCGATTATTTCTTTTCTTTCTTTTCTTCTTTTTCTCCTATCCGTGTTTGTCCTCCTTGTTTCTTCTTACCTCCTGTCCTCGAGCCTTGAGTAATGTCATTGCGGACTCCCGGTCTCAGCGTGGACTCCTTGCCCAGAGAGCATCAAACCGAAGCCAGTGTGGGGTCCCGGTCTCAGCGCGGACTCCTGGTCTCAGTGCTGACTGCTAGCCTCAGTCTGGGCTCCCGGCCTCGAGGTGAATCCAGAGTGGTCCCCAGAATTCTGGCCTTGAGAGCGTCAAGGTGAGGCTAGGCAGCATGGACAGGGTTGGAAGGACTGTTATTCAGAACTTTTTTTATTTTTTTATTTTTCAAATTTATTCATATGATTTTTTACTTTTGTCCCTAAGGTGACATGAATGACTGTAATTGCTTTATTTTACTAATTTTTTTTTCCACAGAATTCATACTCAGGAATCTGTACTTAGGTACCTATTGTCCCTAAGATGGCACCATAGATCGTGATTGGTAAACTTTTTGCTGTACCCATGCGAGTACATGTGGTAATAAAGCTAATTCTAACTCTAATGATCATGCTCACATGGGATGTTACTGGTGACTTTGACGAGGGCTGTTCATAAATACAGACAGTTTGGGTGAAATCTTGGAGAAAGTTTGGTTTGTTATCTGGGCAAGGGAAACAATTGGCCAAACAGACAGTCTCAATCTCAGTGTTAAGATATCTAAAGCTATTTGCATTTATTTTTGGAGGTGAGGGTATGCTTGAGTTGGAGGCAGTGGCCATTAAAGTGGAACAATCAGCATATGTGTGTGTGTCTGAGAGAGAGAGACAGCAACATTACAAACCCCTCTACTCCATCCGAGTTTTGGTTGCCACCTCTAGTTGAATACTTTCCTGGAGCTATGATCACGTGATCATCCAACCCCAACTCCCTATTCAAACACTTTATTTTCAGATTTCCGAAAATGTCATACTAATAACTGAAAATGTTCTAAGAAAATGATTTTTTGCTCCATTTAGTTGCTTGTGGCAATCTCAAGACTGATCTTTAAGACTTGAAGAGTCCAAGATAATCTTGTAAATTTACTTCAGTTTTTAATCTGGTAGCTAATGCATCAAATATCTTTTCTTCTTTTAAGGCTGTTTCCAAAGGTACTTACTTTGATGCATTGGTGGCATATATTCAGTTACTGGATCCCATGGCTCCAAGTAGCATAGGTGAGTTACTCCCTACCTCCATTACTCATTACACCACATGCGCTCCTCTCCATAACAGATGGGCATGTTATTTAAATTTCTTCTCAGATACATTTTTGATGCTTTTACAATCTTTACTGACCACCTGGTGCATCATACAGACCCTTATCTTGGACTTTTTCTCCCTCCACACATCCATTTCAGCATCTCAGTACTATCCAGTCATGGCTCCTCTTTTGATGTTTCTGCACTAACAGGTTGCCTCTCAAACTGTGAGGTAACAAGCACTACCGATGCTGGAGTCAGAGACAACACATATGGAGCTGGAGGAACATAGCAGGCCAGGCAGCATCAGAGGAGCAGGAAAGTTGATGTTTCGGGTCAGAACCCTTCTTCAGAAATAGGGAGAGGGAAGGGAGCTGGGAATTAAGTGGAGAGAGAAGGGGTAGGGAAGGTAGGTGGGTTGGTGATAGGTGAGTGCAGGTAGGGAGTGATGAGGATTGGTCAGTGGGATGGGTGGGGCAGATAGGTGGGAGAGAAGATGAACAGGGTGTGTCAGGTCAAGGAGGTGGGGATGAGAGGGAAGTTTGGACATGGGATGAGGTTGAGGGTAGGGAGATTTTAAAACTGGTGAATTCCATGTTTACACCATCGGACTCAAGGCTCTTGAGGAGGAATATGAGGTATTGCTCTTCTAGTGTGAGACCAAGTATAGACTCAGAGACCATTTCGCAGAGCATCTGTGTTTTGTACACGACAAACGACAACACCTTCCAGTTGCCAACCATTGTAACTCCCTGGGTGACATGTCCATCCTGGGCTTCCTCCGGCGTCACAATGACACCACCTGCAAACTGGAAGAGCAACACCTCATATTCCACTTCGGAAGCCTACAGCCCAATGGCCTAAACATGGAATTCACCAGTTTTAAAATCTCCCCACCCCTGGCATCATCCCATGTCCAACCCTCCGTCTCACCCCCACTTCCTTGACCTGACACAACCTGCCCATCTTCTCTCCCACCTATCTGCCCCACCCATCCCACTGACCAATCCCCACCACTCCCTACCTGCATTCACCTATCACCATCCCACCTACTTTCCCCAACCTGACCCCTTCTCTCTCTAAGATAACAAGCATGGGGCTGGATGAACACAGCAGGTCAAGCAGCATCATAGGAGCAGGAAAACTTGACGTTTCGGGCCTAAACATCTCTCTCTACTTATTTCCCAGCTCCCTTCCCCATCACCATTTCTGAAGAAGGGTCCTGACCCAAAACATCAACTTTCCAGCTCCTATGATGCTGTCTGTCCTGCTGTGTTCTTCCAGCTCCACACTGTGTTGCCTCTCAGACTGTCTTGTAGATTCTTCCTTTCAGCTTCAGTCATATTTTTTAATCATGTAACATTCAATGCACTTCTTCCAATTCCTCCAACCACAGCAAATCTATTGCATAATTCCATTTCTATATATCTCCTGTAAACACTGACCCCAAGTACTTGAAGCTACTCACTTTCTTCAAGTCTTCACCAATAACCTTTCGCCCTTTGCTTTTTGCAGGCTTAAACTGGAAGTCCATATTTTGGGTCTTTGACCTAATATACATTACTCATCTACGTTAATGAATGTTTTTCACCAGTTTTCCAGATATAAGTTACATTGTCATCATCCCAACCACATAGCTCACATACTCGCCAACACTAGTGACCATGGTACTTCCTGTCTTAGTTGTTCAGTTCGAACATCCATGACAATCGGGAAGAAGAAGCCCAAAACCATATCTTGCTGCAATCCAACCTTGGCTTTGAAACTTTATAAGTATTTTGGTGCGGGTAATACAGTTTGGAATGCCGTAACGGTGTGAAAGTTGCTACATAAATGTAAGTACCTTTTTGAATTCCAATCCAAAGTTTATTTCATTCCCTACACACAGTGGTCTTGACCTTTAGTAGGAACGTTGTTTTGGTTGCATATTGTTCCCTGGATTATCAAATGTATTGATCATCAGCTTTTCTACGTGTGGTATGTTGCCACACAATGCTGCTGGGTCAAACTTCAGGGCAGAACACAGAAGGGAGACTCTCTCAGGACACAGATGATTGACAGGCAATCGCCAACACGTTACGCGATTACGTCCCGGCGCGTGGTTTCCATGGTTACCCCAAGCGCAGCCTGGGCCGAGAGGATGACTACTTTCCGGGAGCATTGCGAGTAACTGAATGTTGGCTCCAAGCTGTAAAGGTGGAAATCCACCGCATCCCTATTTTTCGGTGTGTTTGTTTGAGCTGAGATTTTTTTTTAACCCTGAGATGCACTAGGTTCAGAGAGGCCAAGGACATGGCTGGCTGGAGGCTGCGCCCTTCAGTCGAGAAACTTTCCCAAGAAGTTCCAGGCAGGTCCTGTTATTGAGAACCGAGCTGCAGGCCTTTAAAAAGCAGCTGGGGAGGCCCGTCGGTTATTTATTCTTTTTAAAGATATATACAGTATTATAATTTACATTCGATAACAGACAACTGTAGCCCAGATATCTCATTGCGGGAAAATGGGGAGAGTGAAGAATCTGTACATCCACAGCTTTTCAGTGGTTATGGTGTTTTGGTACAGTTGAAAGTACAGATTGAAATTCCCTTCATAAGAACTGATTTCCGAGTCTGCAAAAAGTTATTGGTAATATGTCGCGACGGTTTGCCTGTTTCCACTGTCTTGAAATTGGCTTAAAACATATTTTTACTTGATTGTTCTATTACATTCATTATTATTCAGATACATTGCACACTGTAACAATCTTTGAGTTTTTGTGCCCTGGAGTGCAATAACTGAAAATTGTTAGCTTTACATGTAAATTTGATGTACGTTGTAGTAGAGTAATAAACTGTAACATAATTTCCTGTTATCAAGTATCATATGGTTTGACAGTAATAACAATGCATACAACAAAGGTACTGACATGATTAGCATAACATCTGCTAGTTACTTGCTGACAAAATGTACTCTAGTTTACAAGAGTTGTGATTTAAACAAAAATGATTTAAACAAAAGTCTGCTTGGTTCAATTGATAGCATTCTTGCCTCTGAGTTAGAAGGTCCATGGATTCAAGTCTCACTCCAGGGCTTTAGCACAACGATCTAGGCTGAGACTAAGGGAATATTGTACAAACAGAAGTGGTGTCTTTCAGATGTTATGCTAATCATGTCAGTACCTTTGTTGTATGCATTGTATGCATTGGCCCAGTCCAATCATTTAGGTGTAGATGAAGAGGAGGGAGTTGTTCCCAGTGTCCTAGCCAACATTTAATCTTGCTGTCAACAGCACAACATCAATCTGGTATTGCTAATTGTGGGAATTTGCTTTACATAAATTGGCTGCTACGTTCCCTACAACAATGACTACACTTGGAAAAATATTTAATTGTCTATTAAACACATTAGTTATGAAAGGTGCCACATAAATGCAATTTTTATGAATCTTGTGATGATCTCGCATTTTGTGTTTATGATGCTGATTTTTCAAAAAATCTTTCAGATCTAATTGTATCTGGCTGAACTGCTTCAGTCTTCAATGTTATATTCCTGCAGCAATTTACTGTAAAACACCCTCATTAATTTTCTGAATTATTTCTTGTTTATATGAAGCGAATAATGTCATTTTCTCTTCCAAAAAAATGGTATTTTTACATTTTATGTACACCTTTGTTGCTTATTTTTGTGGCAGAAATATATTCATACACATATTTTAGGAAATTCCAAGATAGCAAAAGAAAGGGAACAAAAAGGATTCATATATAGTAGGAACTGCAGATGCTGGAGAATCTGAGATAACAAGGTGTCGAGCTGGATGAGCACAGCAGGCCAAGCAGCATCAGAGGATCAGGAAAGCTGACGTTTCGGGTCTAGACCCTTCTTCAGAAATGCCCACTTCCGAAGAAGGGTCTAGAC
>JAHRHZ010000017.1:10957816-11011878 GCA_024137785.1 Ginglymostoma cirratum | reverse complement strand
GTCTAGACCCTTCTTCGGAAGTGGGCATTTCTGAAGAAGGGTCTAGACCCGAAACGTCAGCTTTCCTGTTCCTATGAGGCTGCTTGGCCTGCTGTGTTCATCCAGCTCTACACTTTGTTATCTCAGATTCTCCAGCATCGGCAGTTCCTACTATCTCTTGATATTTAAGCTGTTGTTTAAGTAGATTAGCTAGTGCTGTGACCTAGCCATATCATTGAAAGAATCGTCAACTGATGAGTTTACTGTCTTACAGAGTCATCGATTGAAAAGGTCCTTCTGCACCCACATAACAACCACTGGAAAGCACTAATCCCAATTTTCCGCACTTGTCTCCTATCCTTGAATGTTATGATATTTGAAGTACTCATCCAAATATTTTTTGAAGTTTGTAAGTTTCCCAACCTCCACTACCTTCCCACCGCCTGCTGAGTGAAAAAGCTTTTTTTTTCCCAAATCCCCTCTGAATTTCCTGCCCCTTACCCTAAAACTACGCCCACTAGTGATTGGCCCCTCAACCAAGCGGAACAGCTGCTGTCTTCACCTTGTCCATATTCCTTATAATCTTATACACATCAGTCATTGTCACCCCTCAGTTTTCTCTGTTCTAAAGAACACAATACAAGATTGTCTAGTCTCTGCTTATAACTTAATTTCTCTATCCCGGGCAAAATCCTGGTGAACCTCCTTTGTATCCCTTCTAGTGCTATCACTTCTTTCCTGTAGTGAGGTGACTAGAACCACACACGGAATTCCAGTTGTGGCCTAACTGATACTCTGTGCAACTCCAGCATTACTCAATGCCGCGACTGATGAAAGCAAGTGTCCGATTATGCCTTAATTATTCCTAATCACATGCTTTGCCGACTTCAGGGATCTGTGAATAATTACCCCAAGATCTCTTTGTACCTCTAAGCTACCCAGTGTCCTGCCATTCATTAAATACTGCATTTTGTTCCATCTTCCAAAGTGCATCGCCTTGCATTTATCATGGTTAAATATCGTCTGCCCATTTGACTAAGCCATCTGTATCTTCCTGTAACTTACAATCATCATCTTCACTATTAACCACACTACCAATCTAGGTGTCACCTGCAAATTTGCTTAACATTCCCTCCACGTTTTCTTCTATATCATTTATGTATATAACATAAAATGAAGGCCCCAGTACTGATGTGTGGTACACTGCTCGACACCAGCCTCCTACCATTACCCTTTAAGCCCTATTACTAAGCCAGTTTCTGATTCATCTCGCCAAGTTTCCCTCATCCCAAGTGCCTTAAATTTCTCAGTCAGTCTCCCATGTGGGACCTTGATAAAAGCGTTGCTAAAATCCATATTATCTACATCAATTGAACTTTCCTCATCCACACACTTGATCACATTTTCAAAAAAATTTAACAAATTTTTGACAAAGCCATGCTAACTACCCCTAATTGACCAATGCTTTTCGAAGTGAGTATTAATTCACTCCTTCAGAATTTTCTCCTTTAGTTTCCCTACCATTAATGTGAGACTCATTGGTCTGTAATTTCCTGCTTCATCTCTACCACCCCTCTTAAGACATAGAACCACTTTAGCCATCCTCCAGTCCTTTGTCACATCCCCTGTGGCCAGAAAGGAATTAAAAAATTGTGGCTGTAAATTGTTGAAATCAGAATTAAACAGTGATCTTCAATTTTGCTGACTGACCTTTTTGCAAGAATTTGATTTGAGGCTAGAATGTTTCACAGGGATGTGAAATGATTCTGGTGATTTACAATGTGATTCACCCCCTGCACTATAGAGGAATTTTATAAAGTATTAACCACAACTGCATGGTCATTGAACATTATTTTGCCTCCATTTCTCAAGCATTGTTGTAGTCAAGCTTAAGGTCACACTCATATCTTCCTTTAAGTTGCAATTTATTTTATAATTTGCATACTTTAATTATTATGTACACATATCGACTATGGCTGAATTGTTATCAATCTTCTTAGCTCTTCATTAGAAGATTCTAGTTTCAAGTCACACTTTAGACATTTGCACACAAAGATCAAGGAAGTACAAAGGGAGTTCTCTGCAGGATCTGAGATAACAAGGTGTAGAGCTGGATGAACACAGCAGGCCAGGCAGCATCAGAGGAGCCGGAAAACTGAAGAAGGGTCCAGACTCGAAACATCAGCTTTCCTGCTCCTCTGATGCTGCCTGGCCTGCTGTGTTCATCCAGCTCGACACTTTGTTATCTCAGATTCTCCAGCATCAGCAATTCCTACTATCTCTCTGCAAAAGCTGTTGTCTTTTGAGATATTAAATCTAAGACTTTGTTTGGTTTCTTAGGAGCTCATAAGTGATCTGATGGTGCTACTTCAAAGAAATGTAGCAGAATTAGCTGCAGCATTCCTGACCAATATTTATTCCTCAATTGGCATCACTTAAAGAAAGCAGATTAAATGATCCTTATTTGATTGCAATTTGTAGGATCTAGTTGTGCAGAAATTGTTTGTCAATGTTTTCTACATTACAGTAATTCAAAAGGTACTTCATTTTGTCTAAGCACTTTGTAATGACCAGAGGTGAAGGACAGCACTGTATAATTTCAAGTTTTTCTTCTATATTGTCTCAGGAAAACCACCAGTTTTATGGTTATGTTGGACAACTTAGATCTTCAACTTAACCTAACCAGCATGGAACGCCACGTCCCTGTCCACCCTTTACCTGAAGAGATCCAACAGGTATGCAGACATTGTTTTTAATATATGTGATGGAAAAGGCCTACAAATTGTTCTGCATCTATCATTTGTACTTGTTATTATCTGTGTAACATTTATATTGGTTTACAATAAATGCCTACCTACCTCTGGGACAGTGTTTAGGATAATGCGTATATAAGATCATAAGATATAAGAGCAGAATTAGACCATTCAGCCCGTTGAGTCTGCTCTGCCATTCGAACATGTCAGATATGTTTTTCAACCTCATTCTCTTGCCTTCTCCCTGTAACCATTGATCCCTTTATTAATCAAGAACCTAACTATCTCTGTCTTAAATACACTCAATGACTTGGCCTCCACAATCTTCTGCAGCAATGAGTTCCACAGATTCATCACTCTGTGTGAGAGGTATTAAGTTAAATGGCCTGTAGTTTCCTGCTTTCTGTCTTCATCCATTTTTGAGTATACTGAGTGAGCATATCTTGCCAAAGTCGAATACGTGAACCTGATGACCATTCATAATTGGGATTACCTGTCAGTGTGGAGTTTACTGAATGTATATTGAAATATTTTAAGTTTTAAACCTGTGATTTTTTTGGTAACAGAAATACATTTCTGGTTTTAGTATATTTAGCATATTTCAGTAGCCATCCCTTATTTCAATTTTATCTGCTTTAAATGAGTATGAACGTTGCTGAACTGAATTGCTTTCATCATTGTAAATGTTACCGAGGCAAATATTGATTTCTTTTACATATTTAACCTCTGTAACTGCCAGTTAGATGCACTGAATGAGTAAGCATTTTGTCTGGAATTCTATTTTCAGTTGTTATCATAAAACCTCTCTCTAGTGGTGTTATGATTGAAGCTGGAAAGCAGCAGGCAGAATCTAAATCCTTGAGACCACTAGAGAAAACATCTTGCAACTACTCAAGGGGATGATGTGCCACTTCAGTAGAATAGACAGTCCCTCTAACAACCTCAGATACTTTAGCAATCAGAATGTAATTTTGTGAGCAACAGATTTTTTTTTTTTATTGCTGTGCTTAATAGTCGTACTTATTTTGCCCGATGAAAACATAATCTCACCTTCATTTTGCAGCCAATCTTATATGACCTCTGCATTCTGATTATTTTAGAGAGATGGTCATTTTTTAAAATTGAAATCAATAAAAGAATTGCTATTCAACTATAATAACTAAACACAGAAAATGCTGGAATTGCACAGCAGGTCTGGCAACATCCAAGGGGATAGAAATAAAATTTACTTTTGAAGGTCACAGACCTGAAATATTTACTCTCTTTAGATTTCCAACATCCAAAGTCTTTTGCTTTGGCCAATCAGTTTGTGGGATTGATTGATTCATGTATTGAATGTATGTTCTCACTGACTCAATGTGGCCAAGTCTTTCAGGAACTGAAAGTACAGAACAAAACCCATGAATATGATCCACATCAGATACCCCCGTTTAGGCCAACTTGGCTAGTTTAAAATAAAGTCTTAAACTGTTTTTTTTCTCTTCAAATAAGAATATTTATTGATTTTAATTAATCTAATTATTATTCCAAATTTAAGAGAAATTCAGTATATTTATGGATTGCCTTTGTGGGATTATTGATTTGCTTGAGAACAATACTTGAGGTTCCTGAATGAGCTTGCCTGACTTATACTTCTCAGTAATTAACACAGCAATAGAAGAAAAACTGACCCAGTACGCTAGATGATTCATAACTTAACTTCAGATTCGTGAAAACAGACCTGGTGTTGTGCATTCACCAAGCCTGGCCCCGCATCAAAAATATTTTGTTTTGGTATTCCATAAATAAAATGAAAGTCTTGGTCCTGTCTGGTATTTCAAGCAGCACTAGTCCAATATTTACTATTAGAATTGTAAATAAACATGAAGCTAAAAGTAAGTTGTCATCTCAAATTACTAATTGCTGTTAAAAAAATAACAAATTACAGAAGTATATCAGACAAAAAGATAAAACTCCCTGTTTTCAAAATTTCTTGTCTCTGTACGCTTTTTGATGACCGACAGCATGCTGTCAATTGTTAATTTAAATGTATTGAAACATCCACCATTCCCTGTGTTGCAAAGTTCTGAATTTAACTGCACCATGTCCATTTCAGCATTAGCCTCAGTTCCAGTTTCAGCCTCATATAGAAATAGTACTTCATTGTTATACGTACTCTTAAAGTAACTTTCATTTTGTGATGTGTACTTTGATACCATGAAGTTAGCTAACTCATTAGAAACAGATGAAGCTAATTATAAACTAAGAACTTACTATTAGAGGCATTAGTGGTTTCATGTTCAGTGCATTTATATCTCCACTATTTTAATGCAAACACTAGCCCTTTTACAATAAAATTCAATAAATATTGAAATGGTGGTCTGAAGGGTCTCATTAATGCATTCATTTTCCATGAGTTTACAAGTCTCTATTAGTGCAAAATCTTAATTGGCATTCTACCATCTCGTATTCAATGGCACTATTACCTTTGAATCCCACTGTCGCTGTTTTATGAATTACTACTGAGCAGAATCTGAAATGAATCAGTCATACGAATACTGTAGCTACATAAGCAAATTAGAGAATTCTGCAATGAGTAACTCACTTTTTAACTTGAAGTGAGGTGGTGGCATTGTGGTACTGTCACTAGACTAGTAATCTAGATACCCATGACAATGTTCCTGGGCCAAGGGTTTGAACCCCATGTGTGAAGTTGGGTAGACTAATTGTGCGGTGGAAGGCCGGAAGCTAAAAAATGTATCATTCTCCGTTACTTCCGCCACCTGCAATCTGACCCCACAACCAAAGATATATTTCCCTCCTCATCCGTATCTGCCTTCTGTAGGGACAGCTCTGTCTATGACTCCCTTGTCCGCTCCACACTCCCAACTAGCCCCACCACCCCCGGCACCTTTCCCTGCAACTTTCCCTGCAACCACAGGAAGTGCTACACCTGCCCCTACACCTCCCCCCCACCACCTCCATCTAAGGAACCCAAACCTGCACGTCCACTAATGTGGTTTACTGCATCCGCTGCTCCCAATGTGGCCTCCTCTACATTGTGAGACCAAGTGGAGGCTTGGAGACTGCTTTGTAGAGCACTGTCTGTCTTCTCTCTCACCTGTCCACTCCTCCCTCCTCACTGACCAATCCTCACCATTGCCTACCTGCACTCACCTATCACCATCCCACCTACCTTCCCCAGCCCCACCACTCCTCTCTCTATTTATTTCAGAGCTCCCTTACCCCTCTCCCATTTCTGAAGAAGGGTCCCGGCCCGAAATGTCAGCTTTCCTGCTCCTCTGATGCTGTCTGATCTGCTGTGTTCCTCCAGCTCCACACTGTGTTATCTCGGACTCCAGCATCAGCTGTTCTTACAATCTCCAAGTTAAAATGTGTAGTTTCTTTAAGAGATTTGTGCTTCGTCTGTACTTAGAAATTTTAAAAAAAATGTGTCTGTGAGCAGCAGCTGAAGTTGCCAGTACAGAGAGCCTCAAAAAGTGAAATAAGTGAATCAATAAATGTATCAAAGAAAAAGCCTGACAAGTGGCAGGCATAGCATCAACAAGTTTGGATCTAGCCAATTAATTTAGAACCAAACTCACCGTTTCAAAGTCAATTGAATTTAAAAACTGATGGTGTTGACAACTTGAAACCAATCATATTATAAGAATTTGATTATGTCATTAGGGGTATATAAGACAAAGGCATTTGGAAAATCAGAGAGAGCCAACTGCCATCTGAAAGAGAGACAACTGCCACCTGCCAGAATTAGCACCATTCGGCTCTCAGAGAAAGCCCATCTAATTAATCAAGGTGCCACAGTATTTTAGCTCAAAGTCCTCATTGAAGAAATTATAGCAATAAAACATTCCTGACAGCAGAATTAACGGAGAAATACGTTTGTGATGAGAGCAGACACAACAGAATATTCCAGAAGACAGTTTGTGTGAACTTGGAAAGATTAAATTATAATTTGTTGCTTCTTATTAATTGGGTTTATATTAATAGGACTTGTCTTTATTTAAACAGCATTCCAGTAGAATTTAGACTAGTTAGGGAGTTGTTAGTAGTCTACGGTGGAATTGTTGGTTTGTTAGTAATTTTGTTAATTTGTTCATTGTTGGGTTAAATAAATAAATTGTTTCTTGTTACTTGTAAAGTAGAGATCAGGGATTTTCTTTCTTTTAACCATCCTTTTAATAGATTATGAGGGGAAAGGTGAGCTTCTCTGGGTGTTTAGAGGGTTACTATTAGAGGGGAACCCCTACTCCTGTCATAACAGATTGGGGCTTGTGTTTTAGTTTAATTATCAGAGGGCTTTGGCCATTCCCTGTCGTAACACCCATATGGCAGATAGGGAGCTTTGAATTCAACAAAAAAAGTCTGTAATTAACGACCATGTAATCATGTTGTCTGTAATTAAAGCCATGTAGTATCATTGATTGTTGTAAAAGGGGACAGGAAATCTCTCATCCTTACCTGGTCTGATGTGATTCTAAATCCATAGCAATGACTCTGAAATGGCCTAGCAAGCAACTCACCTTCAATTAGGTCTGACCCAAATACTGACCATGGTAACAACAACCATATCCCATGAATGACTAACAAAAAGGTCTCTGCACTATTATCTGTCATCTACAATGCACAAGTCAAGGATGTGATGGAATCCTCTCCAGTTGCGTGGATGAATGCAGCTTGTACAACACTCAGGAAGCACAATGTCATTCATGGTGAAACAATCAGCTCGATTGGTACCCCATCTGCCACCTTCAACATTCACTGTCTCCACCACCGACACAATGGGAGTAGCGGCTTCATAAATGAATCCTCTCAGCTCCCACATTAAAGTAGGATGACTACTGAAAAGTTTAAATTTATCTGTTTAAGTAATTAAAATGGTGGATCAGTGTGAAAATGTTGAAGTACAGTTGGCAAAACAGTTTGAGTTTCGGTTAGTTTGAACAGAGGAGACACAAACTAAGTTAAATGGAACAGAAAGATATTAGCTGCCTTTCTCACATTGATGTGCAAGGCAAACAAAAGCTGCCAATTAACATTGGTTTCCTTTTAATGAATTTTTCTTAAAGTTTTCCATCAGGATTTTCTTTGTCAATTTTATCATGATCTTGATCTGTCTTCTATATAAAAGAAAGAAGGAACTTGCATTTCTGTGTTCCCTTCATGGCCTCAGAATACTGCATCACAGTCATGTAGTACTTTATAAAATATAAGGTAGAAAATTCAGATACAAGCTTATATTCAGCAAGGTCTTGCAAACATGAATGAGACCAGGTAACTAACTCTTGTGGTGTTACTTAACAGACAAACATAGGCCAAGACATCAGAGGAACTCCCTATCCTTATTTGTGCCATGGAATCTTTTACATCGTGCTAAGTGGACAGATGGAACTTTAATAAATTCAAATTTGAAAGTTGCTATTCCTCAGTGCTGAACTGAGTATCAGTGTAGCCTTATTGCTAGATTATTACATTATTAGCTTGCATTTCGTATCTGTTGTTAAAATCTAATTATTTGCTGTACATATGGTATGATGCAACACTACATTGCCTTTTGTAAGAATAAGTAAAATACTTGTTGTCTGAAAATAGTATTCTCAGTTATTAGTTTTCAATCACAGCTATTCCTGCCATGCAATAAAATGTGGGTGAATTTTGATCATTTATGCAAGCATGTTTCATGTGAATGAAACTAGGAGACACACAAACAACACAGACATTTTAATGAATGAGTATTAATTCCAGGAACCTGACAGAAAATGAATGATTTCCAAGTGTGGAGAGTCGTGTTTCCCGGATAACAGCTTTCAATGGTTGCACTTGATGTTCTATTTATTCTATGCGGTATTACTGAGTTCTTAAGAGCTTTTCAAATGACTATTTATGCAGCGGGGTGGGTGGGAATGGGTGGTTGGTGGTGGAATCACTTTTCAAGCACGCAAATTACAAAGAAAGATGGAATCTGAAAATATAAACAAATAAAACATGGCGCCATTAGGCATCATACAAAATGCATAAATTATCTTACTATTTGTGTGGGATTTTTAAAATTGATATGTGACTCATGACTCGTTGGGAGAGGATGCAAGACTGGACAGTTTGTTCATGATCTAGTAGTTAAATGCACATGAGTCATTGCATAATCTTCAATCCTGTACACCTTTACAAAACACTCTTCCTTAATATCCTGAAGTCAGAGAATTGTAGAATGGTTACAGTATAGAAATAAGCCATTTGTGTCTAAGCTGTGTCTCTGAAGGAGCAATCAATCTAATAGAAAAACCCCTGCCTTTTCTCCTAACTCTGCACGTTCTTTTCTAGACAGCCCAGTTCCCTCTTTAATGTCCCACATCCCATAAATCCCTCAAATGAATTTGTCTCCTCTACACTGTCTCAGGCAATACATTCATTACAGGTGATAACCACTAGAAAAAGTTTTTTTTTTAAACCTCGTGTCACCATTACTTCTGCTGATTATTTTAAATTTGCAACCTATGATTCTTGATCTTTCCACCAATGGGATGTTTCTCCCTGGGCCTAATGGTTGGTCAGTGGTTAGCACTGTTGCCTTACAGCGCCAGGCATATGGGTTCGGTTCTACCCTCGGGCGACTGTGTGTAGTTTGCACATTCTCCCCATGTCTGCGTGGGTTTCCACTGGGTGCTCTGGTTTCCTCCCACAGTCCAAATATGTGCAGGTTAGGTGGATTGGCCATGTTAAATTACCCGTAGTGTCCAGCAGTGTGATTTATGTGGATTAGACATGGGAAATGCAGGGTTACAGAGAAAGAGTAGGGGGATAGGTCTTGGGGGGGAGCGGTGTGGATTTGTTGGGCCGACTGGCCTATTTCCACATTGTAGGGATTGTATCTACTTTGTGACAACTTTGAATACAATGTGCAAATTTCTTTAAAATAAAAACAGTCAGTTTGAAAATTTGCAGTATTTTTTATTTTGCATGCTGCCGCATAAAGACACAATTTAAGTCACCTTCTCTCATGGTCTTGAAGAATATGGGAATCTAGTCAAATTACAACAAAGGTTAAATTACATAAAACTAATCCTAAGGACCTCAAAAGTCTGTATGTTTTATAGAGTCATAGAACTGTACAGTATGGAAACAGACCCTTCAGTCAAACTTGTCCGCGCCAACCAATGTCCTAACTAAATCTAGTCCCATTTACCAGCATTTGCCTTGTCTCTCTCTAATCCCTTCTGATTCATATACCCATTCAGATGCCTTTTAAATGTTGTAATTGTACTCGCCTCCACCACTTCCTCTGGCAGCTCGTTCCATACATGTACCACTCTGTGTGTGAAAAAGTTGCCCCTTAGACCCCTTTTAAATCGTTCCCCTCTCACCTCAAACCTATGCCCTCTAGTTTTGGTCTCCACTACCCTAGGAAAAAGACATTGGCTGTTCACCCTATCTATGCCCCTGATGATTTTATAAACTTCTACCTTGAATGCTCCAGGGAAAATAGCCATAGCCTATTCAGCCTCTCCCTATAGCTCAAACCCTCTAACCCTGGAAACATCCTTGTAAATCTTTTCTGAACCCTTTCAAGTTTCACAACATCTTTCCTTTGGTAGGGAGACCAGATTTGAATGCAGTATTCCAAAAATGGCCTAACCAATGTCCCGTACAGCTGCAACATGACCTCCCAACTCCTATACTCAATGCAGAGATCAATAAAGACAAGCATACCAAATGCCTTCTTCACTATCCTGTCTACCTGCAATTCCACTTTCAAGGAACAATGAGCCTGCACTCCAAGGTCTGTTTGTTCAGCAACACTCCCCAGGACCTTACCATTAATGTGTATAAGTCCTGCCTTGATTTACCTTTCCAAAATGCAGCACCTCATATTTATCTAAATTAAACTCCATTTGCTATTCTTCGACCCACTGGCCCATCTTATTAAGGTGCCGTTATATTTTACATAATTGTAGCAACAAAAACAGAAATTACTGGAAAAACCCAGCAGGTCTGGCAGCATCTGTGGAGAGAAAGCAGAATTAATGATTTGGGTCCAATGACCCTTCGGAACTAATTGTAGGTAGGAGAAGGTTGTTATATATGCTAAAGAAGTGTTGGGAGGATGGTAGAGGAGTAGATGATGGAGACCAGGCAGACAGAGAGAGAAATAAAGTTGTGCAGACAAAAGAATAGGTAGAGATCAGCTTGGGAGGATGAATAGCTGCTAATGGGGATCATGAGTAGCTGACAATAGGTTGTTTGTGGTAGCATCCCATGTGATGACAGGGCCTGGTGTTCAGGGGTTGGGGTAGGGACATAGGAAAAGGCCCTAAAATTATTGAACTCAATATTGAGTCTAGAAGGCTGCAGGGTTCCCAAATGGAAAATGAGCTGTTGTTCATCCAGCTTGTGCGGACCTTTCCTGGAGCACTGCAGCAAGCCCAAAACAGAGATATTGGCCAGGGAACATTGTTGTGTTGGAATGGCAGGCACCCAGAAGCTCAGGGTCATTTTTGCGGACAGAATGTAGGTGTTCTGCAAAGTAGTCACCCAGCCTGCATTTTGTCTCACCAATGTAGAGGAGACCACATTGTGAGCAGTGAATACAGTAGACTAGATTGAGTGAAGTGTAGGTAAATCGCAGCTTCATCTGGAAGGTGTCTTTGGGGCCTTGGATACTGAGGAGGGAGAAAGTAATTGGGCAGGTGTTACATCTTCTGTGATTGCATGAGAAGGTGGCATCAGGTTGTGCAGAGATGTTGGGAAGATGAGTAGACCATGGTGCTTTGGAGGCAATGGTCCCTGCAGAAAGCTCAGTAGGGAGGAGATGGCTGGGGAGTATGTGTCTGGTGCTGGCGTCCCACTGGAGTTGGTGGAAATGGCAGCTCGTGATCCTTTGGATGTGGATATTGGAGGGATGGTAAGCGAGGACGTGGTGTCCATATGACTGTTGTGAGAGGGAAGAGAGGGGGTAAGGGCTGATGTGTGGGAAATGGGTCAGACATGACTGAGGCCTGCCAACCACAGTGTTGGGGAATCCTGGGTTGAGGAAGAAGGTGGACATTTCAGAGGCTCCCTTGTCTAAGTTAGCATCATCAGAACAGATGTGATGGAGATGGAGGAACTGGGAGTATGGAATAGTCTTTACAGGAAATGTGGTGTAAGGATGTATAGTCAAGGTAACTGTGGGAGTTAGTGGGTTTGTAGTGGTTATTGGTGGCCAGCATATCTCCAGAAATGGAAGCAGAGATGTTAAGGGAGGGAAGGGAGGAGTCACTGATAGACCAGGTGAAAGTGAGAGCGGGATGAAAATTGGAAGTGAAATTGATAAACTTGTCCAATTCTGGATGAGAGAGGGAAGCACCACTAATGGTTTCATTGAAGTACCAGAGAAAGAGCTCTGGGTGGGGGCTAGAGTAGGAACAAGGAATGTTCCACATACCTCACAAAGAGACAGGCATAACTGGGATGTCTGCAGGTACCCATAGCCACATCTTTGACCTTAAGAAAGTGGGAGGATTTAAAGGAAGTGTTGTTCAAAGTGAACACAAGCTCAGCCAGACAGAGGAGGAGGGTGTGGATGGGGGCAGTTCAGGCCTTTAGTCCAGGAAGAAGCAAAGAGCCCTTAGACTATTCTGATGGGAGACGGAGATGCACTTTCATGATAAAGGCGAGGAAGCTGCTAACTGCTTTCTCTCTACAGGTGCTGCCAGACCTGCTGAAGTTGTCCAGCAATTTCTGTTTTTTGTTTCTGACTTCCAGTGTCTGAAGTTCTTTGGAGTTATGTTTTGTAGGAGTTGTATCTGGCACTTTTCAGGGCATATAAAATGGTTTAAGTTGGAAATTTGTGTTAACTTGATGTTTGAAATCTGCCCTTTTCTTCCAGACAACAGACCTGCAGTTCTTTTGCTTTTTCTCCCCCATCTGCAACATAATTTATATTCAGACATAAAATATTTTACAAAAATTAAGGCAGTAAGGATCCTGCAGTGTTAACCATCAAGTTTGTAAATTTTGTGAGGAACTGAGAAACAATTTTGGCGGGACATATGATATTGCAGTTGTGAACGATTGGTTGGTTGCTTCCAGACAGCACTTCTTGGAGCCAGTATGTACAATATCTAAGCTTGTTTGTTCAGAAAGAGAAGAAGTGACAGCTTGTGAGAACATAGTGTTCTTTTCATCATCAGCCTAGTTTAAGCTGTCCCATTGTACTTGATTTTTATTCACTGAATAAAATCACTTGACGTTCTCTCTCTCTGAAATATTAAATTCTGTGATTTCAGAAAAATAATTTTTAGAGGAAAGCAAAAACTTCTGTCTGGATCTAGTAGGGTTAGGCTTCTGGCAAAGTTCCATTTGTCACTTCTGTTTGGAGCATATTGTGGCAAAGGAAGTGAATTTAATCAGTGTTGCAACAACGAGAATCCCATTGTGGCAACGTGGAATGCACTTTCAATTTCTCACACTGTTCATTTCCCGAGTTTATCCCTGCTGCTGTAGGGAGCCCGTAAGGAGAGACTAGGTGTGAAATCAGAGGAATTTTCTTGATGTACTAGAGTACACATTTGGTGGTTGGCTTTCCTGAGACTTAAGAGCTAGTTAACTACAGAAAATGGCTAATTGAACTTTGTCTTACTTTGCTCCATATTCTTTGGTATTTTCAACTAGCAAAAATGTGTAGCAGTATTGGATTTTAAATTATTAATTAAGCTAGCATCTAGCATATTTTAAAATGGAGAATTCCACGCTTCAGCCACTCTTTGGGTAAAGGGATTTTCCTAACTTCTCTGCTGAATGTTATGAATCTGATTTTAAGGTTGTTTTCCCTTGTGTAAGATCCACTATCACCAGGAAAATTTATTTAGTATCTACTCCAAATATTTGTTTTGAAGTCCTAAAAACCTCACTGAAATCACTCCTGCCCCATCAATATCCCATGAAATACAAGCCTAGTTTATGTAATCTCCCCAAAGACAGAGCGGTAACTGTAGTGATTGGAACAAGGGTCAGGTGGATTTCATTGACTATGAGATCCTTGATTGGGGTTGTTAACCTGGGCCAATCAGGGAGCCCTGGCTGATAGATATAAATGGGGCATTCAGAGAATCTCCTTATTCTAGGGGCTAGCGCTGAACTGGCTGGTTGGAGCCCATGTACTGTGCACATGTTGATAAAGGGTGACTTGGTGACGGGATACTGGCCTCTATGCAGTTAATTCAATAACATTCTGGGGAGTCTGTACTGTTTGCTTTCATGGATGATTAATTAAAAATTAATTTGTGGGATATAAAAATCACTGACAAGGTCAGTCTTCTCTAGAATTAAGAAGTTTAAGGGGTGATATGATCAAAGATTTCAAGATATTAACAGGAAGAGACAGTGTAGATCAAGATAAACAACCTCTATTGGTTGGAGATTCTAGAATTAAGGAGCATAGTTGAAAAATTAGGGCAAAACCATTCTGGAGAGATGTTAGGAAATGTTCTAATCAGAAAGGATGGTAAGGGTTTGGTACTATTTTCCATAAATGGCAGTTGATGCTAGATCAGTTGTTAAATTTGAATTGAGATAAAGTTTTGCTTAGCAAAAGTATTAAGGGTTATGGGCCATAGGCAGGAATATGGAGATAAGCCATGGAGCAGCCATGATCTCATTGAATGAAGGAACAGGCTGGATGGGCTGAATGGCTTACTCCCGTTCCTATGTTCCTATAATGTGCACTTCTGTAAATATATATTTGCTTGCACTATGCTGCAGTTTTATTGTACGAATAGGAGCTGACAACATTATCGTAAGTGAAAGATGTATCTTTCACTATTGAAAGCGTGTGCTGTATTTCAATTGTTTCACTTTGGTGCCTATTTCATGTTCAGATAAGTGATTTACACTTCATCCATAAGGTGAGTTCACACCTATAAATTAGGTGTTCAAGTCAAGGAGCTACAAATTACTGTCAGGGACAGTAATTGGGAACATTATTGGGAACAATAATGTTTCAGGAAAAACAGTAGAAACACAATGGTTTATACTAAGGAACAAAAGGGTGCTGACTGGTTGGCATTGAAGAAAGTTTGAATAATATTCCTTTTATTTGCAGACCATGGACCCTGCCAATGTGGGTAAGAACCTGGTCATCAGGTGTGATGTGCTTCTGTTGTTGTAGTACATGGCATAGGTATGGTTGTTGCCTCACAACTGCACTGTGGTGATCATGTCGCATCTTACATTTTGTCTGAAGATCAAAATGGACTGTGTCCACAGTGACATCATATTGAAGTCTCTAGACAATAGGGGATGAAATACACCCAGTGTAGCCTTCATCCTGATAGCCCTCTTTTATGTGGGGCTGCGCAAATCTGAACATAAACCCTGGGTACACAAACATCAGTTGTCACTACATGCTGAAGTTCTGTCTGCTTCTGGTTGTGAAGAATTTGTCGGGCCACTGTGTTACTGAGTGCTCCACCATTTGGACTGTGCCTACCACCTATCCATCATGGAGAAGTTTAAGCAGGAGCACAACCCAAGTTCATCAGGCAGTGATCCAGAGTTATGTCCTCCAAGTTCTCAGGTAAAGTAAATTGTTGATCTTGTTGCTTGACTTTATGAGCACAGTGTTAAATCTATTTGGCTGAATGTCTCATCACCAGATCTTTCAAACAAGTACGAGGACGTACCTTGGCTGATGGTGGGAAGGGTCCTCTGCATTAGATCCTTCCTGTATGCTTGGAGTCTCACTTCTCTGCATGCTGCCTTTGAGGCTACTATAGTGGGAAGGAGACCACTGCCCACCTCCTTCTGGAATGTACCTTTGCAAAGAAAGCCTTGAAGAATATGTATCAGAGATAAAAGGTACTGCAGATGCTGGAGAATCCGAGATAACAAGCATAGGGCTGGATGAACACAGCAGGTCAAGCAGCATCATAGGAGCAGGAAAACTTGACGTTTCGGGCCTAAACCCTTCATCAGAAATCAGATGAAGAATATGTCTTGGTTTTAGTCAAGGTTCATCCTGAGCAGCTCCAGACTTTGTGCTTTTTGGGCTGTTCCCAGGGATGTACACTGAGACAAATATCAACCAGCAGTTTGGTACAAGAGCCTCTTTGGCCTGCCCAAAATCTGTTTGTCTTTGAGTCCAAAGAAATGCCCACAGCCATAAATGAGTGTTGTATACTGACACGTTCAAAGTCCAGGACAATGCATTGATAAATATGCCAAGGTTTGGGGAACCACCCACGAAAGCTTTGTAGGGAAAGGAAACTATATGAAGTCCAGCTGCCATGATAAACTGAGGAGCTGGAAACTAGGTTAAATCCTATTTTGGATATCCTTTAGAATGTATGTTACAAATATTATCAGTAAGTGCTTTTGTATTGAATTACCTCAGAGCTAAATACTGAATGGAAGGAACTTGAACTGTATTGCATTTCCAGTAATGTTCAATTTGAATTGTTATGGAATATACTTTTACAAATTTGAATGAATTAAGTATATTTTCAGGAAAAAAGATACTTAATAGAATACTTGTGCATATACTAATGGACAAGTGCTCTTAAATGCATATCAACAAGGGTAGAGAAATAGTACTAAACTGAAGGTGAGGCCTTATACGAAGACAAGAAAGACTAGAGACCGTGCAGACTGTGAGATTATAAAGAATAGTACAGGAATATGAGAAGGCCCTAAAAGAAACTGATAAAAAGGCAATGTTGAAAATTGTGTGTCAGATATCAAGGCCAATAGTTAAGAGAAAATAATACCTGAAAATAATGGAGACCCCCTAATGACAGGTGATGTTGTTTTAGTCATCCACAGGATGCAGATGTGGCTGGCTAGGCTGGAATTTATTGCCCATCCCTAATTGCCTTCAGGGCAGTTAAGTGTCAACCGCATTGCTGTCACTCTAGTCACATGTAGACCAGACCAGACAAGGACAGCAGTTTCCTTCTGTAAAGAACATTACTGAACCAGATGGGTTTTTCCTGATAATCATTAATATTAGATGTTAATTCCAGATTTTGTTTGAATTCAAATTCCACCATCTGCCATGGCGGGATTTAAACCTAGATCCACAGGACATTACGGGAGTTTCAAGATTAATATTCTGGGAATAACACATTTGGCCATCACCTCTGCCAAGGCATTAATAATAGCTGCTTTAAAGCAGATTTTGGGAAAGTACTCACGATTAAAAACATCTAAAAATAAATCAAGAGGAGGAAGAACTAACTGCTTTAATTTAAGTATAAATATGGTGATGGAGAAACTAGTAACACAGACAATTCTTCAGGACTCAAGTATTTCAATTTCAGCGTGTTTGTTAAATGAAATTGGTGAGGGAGTTGTTGATGTTGGAGTGATGATGTTCTAAAATCTTCTCACTACAACAATTGCGTTCTTAGATTATAAAATTTTCCACAACAGCAACTTGCATTTTTATAACACTTTCGATGTGGATGATTTACAGCATTGAAATCAATAAAATTTACCAAACAATATTAGGACAGATAAACAAAATTTTGATCAGGTTTTATGGATCACCTTAAAGGAGGAAGGTGAATTGGAAAGGGATGGGGAGAATTCTAGAGCTTAATGTCATAGGGATGGCTAACAATAATTGTTTTATTAAAATTGTAGATAAGCAAGAGACGAGGATTAGAGGAACTTGGACACATAAGGAAATATTAGTTCAGACCAGGAGGCTGGAGGGCTATTAGTGCAAAGTCACTTCTGAGAACATTCTTAGCATCTGCTTTTATGGTTGGAGTGACTGAACATTTAGACAAACATGAGTGGAACAGAGAAGGCCAACAAGGATTTGTATGGTTAAAGGTTTTGTAACTGACTTAGTTGAAATTTTTGAGGAGGTAATATTATGGCAGATAAATGCATGGATATTATTCATTTAGATTTCCAGAAGGCATTTGACAAAGTTTCACATAGACTACCAACAGTGAAAATGTAGATACAAGAAATCGAGAAGAGGTAGCGGGTAGAAGAAATGTGTATGTCCACAAATTGGCATCCTGGGGATGAGAATTTGGACATATTTATAAACTATTTGAAATTAGAGTTCCATGAAATGGATTTAATGAAAGATAGATAAAAAAATTAATGAGAAATATGAATGAAATATTAGTCTATAGAAAGCGGGAATTCAAAGTAATGGAAGTTATGTTATGGCTGTAATGAGCTTTAATTAGGCCTCATGTGCAATTCATACTGTTCTGACCATTGCAGCTCAGGAAGGATCTAGCCTTAAAGGGTGTGCATCACAGATTCCCCAGAATGATAGGTGGCTTAGAAAGGTTATAAGCATAAGTTGCATCGTGTAGACTTGTATTCCCTTGGTTTTAGAAATTTAAGCGGTTGTCTTTGAAGTGCTTGAAACAATGTAAAGAATCTGATCTGGGTGATAGAGAGAAACTGACAAGGTCCAGAACAGGGATGCATAACCTTAAAATTGTAGCTGCATCGTTCAAGTCACTTCATCACATGTCTCCAGGCTCCCCAGCCCTTCCAAGGAAAAATACTGAGACTTGGTCAGTTGAATGTTTCAAACTGGTATTGATAGATTTTTGTAAAACAAGATGAGTGACTGGATATCGATCAACCATAATCTCATTGCAGAGCAGACTCAAGAGTCTAAAAGACCTACTCCTACTCATGTGGTCCTGAATTAGGTGTCCATACAAGCCTCTACCAGCATGCTACGGCACAACAGCAGTTAGGAAGCACATTTTACAAGTATTGTTTAAGGGTATTGATCCTGACCGCCTTTATTACACCAAGTCTCCAGTTAGCTGATTTAAGCTATTAGAGTCCTGAAGATGGACATATCATTTGACTTATTCTTGATTTTTCCTCAAAGGGAGGCAATGGATCAACAGAAAAGACCTTCACAAATCCCATTATCACACCTTAACCTCACAGCAAACTTGGAGACAATCACATACCTGGGTCACTTGTTGTGATAAGAATTGGAGACTAATACCAGGACATACACTGCATTGGCCATGACACTGATTTGTTTATTGTGGCTATAACACTTTATTTGCCAACTTGCTTCCAAATGCTTTCCATGGATACCAGTTTGTTGTGCATGTGATGATCCAGCAGGCTACAGAAGGCATTAATTGTCTTTCAGCTTTCCCATGGAAGAAAGGATGAATGGTATTTTCCTCTATGTTTAGATTCTCTCAAGTGCATGAATGATCGGCATACGCAAGTAACTCTTCATGAAACTGCTCCATTTCTGATTTCTATTTGTTAAATTTCTAATTTGTTTACATGACAGGCATCAATTTGTGCAGCTTTCTTGCAGTATTCTGGACATCATTACACTGTCTCAATTTTCAGTGACCACTCTGTTTCAAGCAAACCATTGGGAAGAACAATGGCATCTGGCTACAAAGGGATTTTATCATAACTGGCTCATGGTTTCTATTTGTTTATCCAGACACAGACACCATAATGTGATATAGGAACAGGAGTAGGCAAATTTTCCCCTTGAGTCATTTGGCCGCTCAATCAGATCACATCCCATTTATGGCCTAACATCAGATGTTCACTATTGATTGCACCATGTTCAGGAACATTTGTGACTCCTCAGATACTGAAGTAGTCCATGTTAAAATCTGAACAGTACTCAGGCTTAGACTGACAAATGACAAGTAACATTCACAACATGCAAATGCCAGGCAATGGCCATTTCAAATGGGAGACAATTTAACCACCGCCTCTTGACATTCAATGTTGTTTCCATCACTGAATTCCCCCACTGTGAATATTCTGTGGATTACCGTTTACAAGTAACTCACTGGGTTTGCGACATAGAATTAGAATTAAGATTGGAATTAGCGTTTATTGTTACATATATTCAATGCATACAGTGAAAAGTTCATACATTGCCACTTGCAGTGCCATCTTAGGTACAAAGGTACCTAGGTATGGCTTCATTAGTTACAAGATTTCAGAAAACAGAAAAATAAAATGTCCAGCAGAAATAAAATGTCAGAACCACGGTCTTCTAACCCAGACCATGCTGGCACCTAGCCTCAAGTCCACGCCGGGCCCTGGTTCCAGACCATGCCTTGAGGATCATGAGGCTGGGAGATTACTTTAGACAGCTACGTTGGGCCGAGGTCGCCATGCCAGTTTGAGAGGATGCAACGCTGAGATGCTAACCTGGGAGGCTGCTACAGGAGGCTACCGTGCCACACTGGAAGGCTGCTGTGCCAGGCCGGAGATCACCATGCCAAATTGGAAGGCTACTGCACTAGGCTGGGAGGTCACCATGCCACATTGGAAGGCGGCTGTGCTAGGCCGGGAGGTCACCACACATAAGCACAGTGGCTGCAAGAGCAGGTCAGAGGCGAGGAATATTGCAGCAGTTTACTCATCCTGACTCCACAAAGCCTGTCCACCACCTACACCTGCAGTGTGACAGAATACTCCCCATTTGCCTGGATGGGTGCAGCTCCAGCAACACTCTAGATGCTTGACACCATCCAGGACAAAGCACCCTGCATGATTGGCACCGCATCCCTCCACAACAGATGATCAGTAGCAGCAATGTGTACAATATACAAGATATACTGCAGAAATTCACTAAAGATCCTTGGACTGCACCTTTCAAACCCCTGGCCATTTCATTTAGAAGGACAAGGGCAACAGATACTAGCACGTGCATATTCCCCTCCAACCCACTCGCCATGCTTGGAAATATATCGCCGTTCTTTCATTGCTTCTAGATTAAAATCCTGGAATTCCCTCCCCAGTCGTATTGTGGGTCTTCCCACAACATATGGACTGCAGTGGCTCAAGAAGGCAGCTCACCACCACCTTCTCAAGGGCAATTAGAAACAGGCAATAAATGCTGGCCACTTATGGGATGCTGGCCCGTATCCCATAAGTGAACTTTTTAAAAAATCTGCCTTTGTTCTGTATCCCTTAATAGCTTTTGTTAACAACAGTCTAACAATCTCTGATATGAAATTACAATTAATGTAACTTCAATTGTGGTAGGTGGAAGGAAGTTCCAAACTTCTAGAATCCTTTGTGTGCTGAGATGTAAAAAGAGCCAGAGTAAGCAAGCATTGGCATCCTAAAATAACAGTTCAGTTGTATGGACAGAACTGGAGGTCAAAGCAACCCAGAAAAAGTTTTCAATGTTCATCATCATTTGCTGTATGCTCCACAATAGTTATTCAGAGGCCTTAGAGAAGCCTGATCAGGAAGAAGTCAAGCAGGAAATTGCAGACACAGGTAAAGAGCATGACCCAGCAGTTTATTTCTAAAACTGTTAGGTAACAAATTATTGGGAAGTTATCCTGACAAATTATTCCCTCGTCCCTAGCACTAACAGACTCTCCTTCCATTTGATGCAGTCTTCTCAACCACCATGTTAATGACCTCAAATTGTACAGCTTTTGCTTTCCTTTACCATCAATGAGGGTATGATGACCAACAGACATGCTAAAACAAAACCTTTGACTTCACTACTGTAAATGATTTGTATGTAGGAATGGAAGGGTGAATTAGTAAATTTGTGGACGATACGAAGGTGGGTCGAGTTGTGGATAGTGTGGAGGGCTGTTCTAGGTTACAAAGGGACATTGATAGGATGCAGAGCTGGGCTGAGAAGTAGCAGATAGAGTTTAACCCTGAAAAGTGTGAGGTGATTCATTTTGGAAGGACAAACTTGAAAGCAGAATACAGGGTTAATGGAAAAATTCTTGGCAGTTTGGAGGAGCAAAGGGATCTTGGGGTTCATGTCCACAGTTCCCTGAAAGCTGCCACCCAGGTGGACAGAGTTGTTAAGAAGATGTATGGTGTGTTAGCTTTCATTAATAGAGGGATTGAGTTCAAGAGCCGTGAAGTTATACTCCAGCTATACAAAACCCTGGTTCGGCCACATCTGGAGTATTGTGTCCAGTTCTGGTCGCCTCATTACAGGAAAGATGTGGAAGTGTTGGAAAAGGTACAGAGGAGATTTACCAGGACGTTGCCTGGAATGGAGGGAAGGTCTTCCGAGAAACAGTTGAGAGAGCTAGGGGTTTTCTCTTTATAACGACGAAGGATGAGAGGTGACTTGATAGAGGTGTACAAAATGATCAGAGATATAGATCGAGTGGTCAGCTAGAGACTTTTTCCTAGGGTGGAGGTTGCTTTTATGAGGGGACATAGTTTTAAAGTGGGTGGAGGTGGATATAGGGGAGACGTCAGAGGTAGGTTCTTTACTCAGAGAGCGGTTGGGACGTGGAATGCATTGCTGGACAGGGTAGTGGAGTCAGCCTCATTAGGGGCATTTAAGCGGCTATTAGATAGGCATATGGATGATAGTATAAGGTAGGGGTGGAGGTTAGATAGACCTTCGGTTTAGGGTAAAAGTTCGGCACAGCACCATGGGCCGAAGGGCCTGTACTGTGCTGTACTATTCTATGTTCTATGTCCTACTGCAGTGGACCTCACTGTTGAATTGATTAATGTTTGTATGACTATCTTTCTACCTTTTTACCTTCGTGTGTGGGTAGGAAAGATGAATAGATTCTGAAAGCAGCTCACTTCGTCATAGGTCATTATATAAGGGTGAGATGTAACTGAGAATGGAGGAAAGTAACAGATGATTGAAAATCTTCTTGGCTTGCCAGATGTCATTATCCTGTCTGCTCAACACATGGAGATAACCCGTGGACGCAGCTTAATACTCTTCATGTTGCTTCCTGCTATTGTGTGTGAACTTGCCTTGTGAGAAAGAAGGAAACGTGTCAGTGTTAGAATCCTGAGAAGTTTAGAAAACATGTATGTCGGTATACAATATGGTATTGGCATGTACAAGATGGTAGACGTGTGAGAAGGTGAAAGGTGTGAGGAGTGTAGCAACTGCTGAATGCTGTAGTGAGTACAGAAGGAGATGATGTGTGTTACAGTCATTGTACAAATGTGCTGGAGTAAAGAGAGTGTGTGTGTTAGGGCAGTTTCCTGATTTCCCAAGTATAATTTCTCCTATTTTTGCCTCTAAGGAACCCGTGTTTACTTTTGCACATCTTTTCCTTTGACGTACATTTAGAAGCATTTACAATCAGATTTTATGTCTTTTGCTGATTTATTCTCAATATTCTCTGGGTAGACACATGGCAGATGAAATTTAATGCAGAAATTTGTCTTGTAGTTTAGTTAAGAGGAGCAAGGGAGAAACACAAGCTAAGTGGAAGTTTTAAAAGCATGCGAGAACAATATGCACATTTCGTTGAAGTTAGTAGGACAGAACAAAGCAATCAGTAACCATATCGGATCCTGGCTATTTTGAATAAAGATACAAAGTACAAAAGCTAGGGGGTTTCTCAGCTTGTATAAACTTCATTCTGCCCCACCCGGATGTCCAATTTGGATGTGGGAGCGGGGGCAGCGGCCCAGTGCACACAGTGATGGCAGCCAGTGGTCGGACTGTGTGATGGCCCCCTGCACTGGTTTGTTGCGGAGAGACTTTGGAGAGAGACTGTGCAGTTTGTCTTTTTAACTTTGCTTCTTGTTTTTCTGACCTATGGTTATACTGTGTATAGCTGTAATGTAACTTTTTCTTCATTTCTCCACTCTGTAACTAAGGATTGTACCTAGATAGAGATAATAGGTACTGCAGATGCTGGAGAATCCGAGATAACAAGGTATGGAGCTGGATGAACACAGCAGGCCAAGCAGCATCATAGGAGCAGGAAAGCTTGATGTTTCAGGCCTAGACCCTTCATCAGAAATGGGGGAGGGGAAGAGGTTCTGAAATAAATAGGGAGAGAGGGGGAGGCGGATAGAGGATGGATAGAGGAGAGGATAGGTGCAGAGGAGACAGACAAGTCAAAGAGGCGGAGATGGAGCCAGTAAAGGTGAGTGTAGGTAGGGGGGTAGGGAGGAGATAGGTCAGTCCAGGGAGGACGGACAGGTCAAGGGTGGCAGGATGAGGTTGGTAGATAGGAGATGGGGGTGTGGCTTGAGGTGGAAGGAGGGGATAGGTGAGAGGAAGAACAGGTTAGGGAGGCGGGGACGAGCTGGGCTGGTTTTGGGATGCGGTTGGGGGAGGGGAGATTTTGAAGCTTGTGAAATCCACATTGATACCATTGGGCTGCAGGGTTCCCAAGCTGAATATGAGTTGCTGTTCCTGTAGCCTTCGGGTGGCATCATTGTGGCACTTCAGGAGGGTCAGGGTGGACATGTCGTCTGGGGAATGGGAGGGGCAGTTGAGATGGTTCGCGACTGGGAGGTGCAATTGTTTGTTGCAAACTGAGCGCAGGTGTTCTGCAAAGTGGTCCCCAAGCCTCCGCTTGGTTTTTCTTTCTTGGGGCCTGGGATTGGGGTGAGGGAGGAGGTGTGGGGGCATTCTTTCTTGGGGTGAACCATTTCAACTCCCTCTCCCATTCCTCAGACGACATGTCCATCCTGGGCCTCCTGCAGTGCCACAATGATGCCACCCGAAGGCTGCAGGAACAGCAACTCATATTCAGCTTGGGAACCCTGCAGCCCAATGGTATCAATGTGGATTTCACAAGCTTGAAAATCTCCCCTCCCCCTACCGCATCCCAAAACCAGCCCAGCTTGTCCCCGCCTCCCTAACCTGTCCTTCCTCTCACCTATCCCCTCCTCCCACCTCAAGCTGCACCCCCATCTCCTATCTACCAACCTCATCCCGCCCCCCCCCCCCCGACTTGTCCGTCCTCCCTGGACTGACCTATCTCCTCCCTCCCTCCCCACCCACACTCACCTTTACTGGCTCCATCTCCGCCTCTTTGACTTGTCTGTTTCCTCTGCACCTATCCTCTCCTCTATCCATCTTCTATCCGCCTCCCCTTCTCTCCCTAGTTATTTCAGAACCCTCTTCCCCTCCCCCATTTCTGATGAAGGGTCTAGGCCCGAAATGTCAAGCTTTCCTGCTCCTATGATGCTGCTTGGCCTGCTGTGTTCATCCAGCTCCACACCTTGTTATCTCTATTGTACCTAGATACTTGTGTATCTATGATGGTGCTGTAAATGGTGATTTATGACCTTTTCACTGTACTTATTTGAATACATGTGACAATAAAGCTAATTAAATTCAATTCAACACCACACCTTAGGAAGAACAGGAAGGCAATGGAGGCGTGCGGAACAGATTTACGAGGATGGTTCCAATACTAAGGAATTACAGCTAAATGGATGTAATCGAGAAGCTAGAGTTGTTCTTAGAGCAGAGAAGGCAAAGTGGAGATTTGGTAGGGTGTTTAAAAACATGAAGGGTTTGGAGACAATTAATAAAAGTCAAACTTCTATATTTTTAGACAAGGTGATTGTAGACAGGTTCACAATTTGGTGCTATTGCTTCTATACCGGTTCCTTGCCACAGTCTCAACCCTGAGCTGTTTCGAAAGAGGTAGGCCCAGGGTCAGATCAGTTGCCCAGTTGGGAGAAGAGAGTAGCCAATTGAGGCCAAATAGTATTAATCAAAGAGCTTACTGAGGGATTTCCAGTTGGCATTCTGAACAGATAGGATTTGATCTCAGGCCTCCTAGCTAAGAGATAGAGGCATTACCAATGCACCACAAGAGTTTCACAACTGTGACAAGGGACACAGAAATTTAATTTTGTTCTTTAAAATGTCACTGTTGTGAAAGTCTTGTGGCCCACTGGTAATGTCCGAGAACTCTGTTCCCCATTCTGCAACTGGATCCTTGACTTCCTGACCTGCAGACTCCCAATCAGCAGTCCTACTACACTCTTGATTATTGGAGGACCTCTTTTAGGCCACAAAGTGTTGGGAGTCCACCTGCTGTCCCTGATTCAACATCAAGTCTACTGTTTAATTGGCTGGATTATTGAAAATTGTACAATACGTATCAAAGCATGCCAAGGTTGGGACCTGGAAATAGATTCTTGACACTTGAAATTCAACCCACTATTTTCATTAGGTGCCACATTAACGACCAGAAGGCACATATTTAAAGAGATTGGCAAATGAAACAGAAATGCATAACATAGTCCATTTTACACTACAGTTAGTGTGAACTAGTAGCAGGAGTAAGCCATTTAGACTCTTTAGAATACCCTGCCTTTCAATAAAATCTAATCTGATTTTGCTGTCAAATGCGCATTCCAAGCTGCACCGAATAATCTTTGATTCCTTTGTTAACCATATACCCCACACCTGGATATTAGTCAAAAGAACCTTCTGTGAAATGCTTTTAATGTATTTGCATCCAACAAAAATCATCTCCAAACTCCAAGACCTAGGATTCTGACCCCACTGTGCAACTGGATCCTTGGCTTCCCGACCCGCAGACCACAATCAGTGAGGATAGGCAGCAACACCTCCTCCACAATACTCCTCAACACATGTGTGCCACAAGGTTGTATACTCAGCCCCTTGTGCAATCAGTCCTTTATTATACGCCTTCTACACTCACGACTGTATGGCCAAATTCACCTCTAACTCCATTAAAAATTTACTGATATCACAACTGTAGTTGGTTAGATCTCAAACAACGAGGAGACAGAGTACAAGAAGGTGATAGACAGCTTGGTAGCATGATGTAAAGATAACATCTGTCCCTCAATGTCAGCAAAATGAAGGAGCTGGTCATTGACTTCAAGAAATGGAGTGGGGGACATGCCCCTCTCAGTATGGTGCTGAGGTGGAGACGGTCGAGAATTTGCACGTTCCTAGGAGTAAATTTCACCAACAATCAACCCTGGTTCATCCATGCCATGCTATAGTCGAGGAAGCACACCAATGCCCCTACTTACTCAGAAGGCTAAAGAAATTTGGCATGTCCACAATGACACTTAACAATTTTATAGATGCACCATAGAAAACATTCTGTCCAGATGCATCATAGGTTGTGATGGCAACTGCTGTGCCCAAGACTGCAAGAAATTACAGAGTTGTGAATGCAGCCCAATCCATCACAAAATTCAGCCTTCCTTCCATTGACTCTGTCTGCTCTTCCCACTGCCTTGGGAAAGCATCCAACATAATCAAAAGCCCTTCACACCTCAGTTGTACTGTATGCCACTCTCTCCCATTGGTCAGTGGACACAAAAGTTTGAAAACACATACTGACAGATTTAAGAACACCTTCTTTCCTGCTGTTATCAGACTTACGAACGGATCTCTCATATATTCAAGTTGATCCGTCTTGCACTTTCTCTGTAAGCAGTAACATTATATTCTGCATTCTGTACTGTTATCCTGCTGTACCTATGTAAGGTATGATTTGTCTGGCTAGCATGCCGAACAATACATTTCACTGTACCTCGGTACATATGACAATAATAAATCAAATCAAATCAAAATCAAAATTAAATAAGGAGACCAAATTTGTACTTCAAATGTGGCTTCATCAAATCCAAACAACTGCAGAAAATCGTCCCTACTTTTCTATTCCGTTCCATTCCTCAAACTCCAAAGTTTGTGGATGATTCAGAACTTGGCAATGTTGCAAACAGGAGTAGACCAATAACAAACTTCATGGTGACAAAGAAAGATTGGAGAAATGAGCAGACATGTGTAAGGTGCATTTTATTTCAGAAAAGTGTGAAGCGACGTGCGTTGGAAGAAATTAAGTAGTGAGGCAGTATGTTTGTTAGTAGGGCTATTCATAACAAATACAAAAAAGTCTTAATTAACTTTACAAACCTCAAGTTAAGCCTCAGCTAGAATATTCATAGAGTTCTCATACAGCAAGTAAGGCAAATTTATTTCCTGGGGCAAATGGGTCACTAACTAGAGGTTATAGAATTAAAATAATTTGGAAAGGAACTGAAGAGAAAACAAAAGAATTACACAGGATCATTGAGATCTGGAAGGGGCTGCCTTAAATGGTTGTGGAATCAGAATGCAAAGATACTTTCAAAAAGGAATTAGTCATGTACTGGAAAAAACTAATTTTGTGAGGAAATAAAAAGCTGGGTGTGAACTAAACTGGACAGCACTTTCAAAGGACTGAAGAAGGGTAATACCCGAAACGTTGACTACTCCTTTCCTCCAGATGTTGCCTGGCCTGCTGTGTTCTTCTAGCCTCCTGTTTGTCTGCCTTGGATTCCAGCATCTGCAGTTTTTTTTTTGGCTCTAGCACTTTCCAAGAACTGACGCAGACATTCAGGAGTGAATGGGGTTCTTCTGACCGAGTCCTACATCAATTTCCACAAAAATTATTATCAGTGATCGGTAATCATGTAACATTTATAATATGTGTCACTTTCTAAAATTCTTTCTAAGCAGCCATAATTATTTGTAGGTTCAAATGTTTTTGGCGTGTTTAACATTTCTTTGGCCCACAGTAATGACTTAACTGTTTCATTAGTATCTCTTTATAGCACTCTTATCTGTTGCTGGTAGAGAGAACTGGCTTCTGAATGCTGGAATAATAGGGCTGTAAAGTAATGCTGTTCAAATCATTTCCAGGCAATGATGGGAATTCAGTGGATTTCATTTTGTACAGTAATTGCTCATTGATTTTCGAAAAAATTATGGTCATTTTAGTAGTGATTGCTATTGAGTTGTTTGGGGGAGCTCTGATTACTCTGTGAAACAATTAGTCTGAAAAATTTCACACATCATTTATATCTTTGGACTCCAAATAATTAGTGGAACAGAATTTGAGAAACAGTGAACGCTTTCTTCTGACCTACTTTAGAGCTGATACAAATTGGCTTGAAGCTAGGTGATAGAGGATGGTGGCGGAGTGTTGTTTTTCGAACTGGAGGCCTGTGACCAGCAATGTACTGCAAGGATCGGTGCTGGGTCCGCTGCTTTTTGTCATTCATATAAATGATTTGGATGTGAATATAGGAGGAATGGCTAGTAAGTTTGCAGATGACATGAAAATTGGTGGTGTAGTGGACAGTGGATAAGATTATCTCAGAGTACAAAGGGACTTTGATCAGATGGGCCGATGGGCCGAGGAGAGGCAGATGGAGTTTAATTTAGATAAATGTGAAGTGTTGTATTTTGGTGGGGCAAGTCAAGGCAGGACTTACACACTTAATGGTAGGGTCCTCGGGGCTGTTGATGAACAAAGAGATCTGGGGTTGCGGGTTCATAGTTCCTTGAAATGGAATCACAGGTAGACAGGGTAGTGAAGAAGGCATACGGTATGCTTGTCTTTAATGGTCAGTGCATTGAGTGTAGGAGTTGTGTTGTCATGTTCGGCTGTACAGGACATTGATTAGGCCACTTTTGGAATACTGCGTTCAATTCTGGTCTTCACATCAATCCTGGTATAGAAAGGATTTCGTTAAACTTGAAAGCGTTCAGAAAAGACTTACATGGATGTCTCCGGGGTTGGAGAGTTTGAGCTATTGGGAGAGGCTGAATGGGCTGGGGCTATTTTCCCTGGAGTGTCAGAGGATGAGGGGTGACCTTATAGAGGCCTATAAAATTATGAGGAGCATGAATAGAATGAATAGCCAAGGTCTTTTCTTGAGGGTAGGGGAGTCCAAAACTAGAGGGCATAGTTTTAAGGTGAGGGGGAAAGATTTAAAAGGGACCTAAAGGGGCAACTTTTTCACACATAGGGTGGTGTATTTTTGGAATGAGCTGCCAGAGGGGTGATGGAGGCAGGCATAATTACAACATTTAGAAGGCGTCTTGATGGGTACATGAATTGGAAGGGGTTAGAGGGATAGGGGCCAAATGCTGGCAAATAGGACTAGACTAATTCTGGGTATGTGGATGGCATAGTCAAGTTGGATCGAAGGGTCAGTTCCTGTGCTGTTCAATCTTTGACTCTGGTAGAAATATCTGTTCAGCACAGGCAATTAAGCATCAAATTATAAGAAGTGTATACATGCGTATAATACATAGGCATTCATGTATATAATGCTCTATTTTGCATATCTTATATTTTACATCTGTTATGGTTTTATTTGCGATGCATTTAATTGAAAACACGTGTATCTGCTATACCCTTTAGTTACTGTTGCGATAGGTATTTCAATGTTGAAGGTGTTCTACTGTATTTTTATAGTTGAACTATATTACTCAGTAATCAAAAGTATGGTTACAGGGTATGCATAAGTTCCTCCTTCCAATCTTTTTTCCAACTCTTAATCCAAATTTAGTGACTGATAATTTTAATTTTCAAAATAAGGGCTTAAACTAAAGTAAAACTTTTTGAAGGTTGCTAATTTGACAATATAATGTGACAAAATGTGTTTGTTGAAATGTCTTTTATTGGCTTTTAGTGCTGTTTTTAAACTTTTTACTTTACTGGTGGAATAATTTTCTCTATCATAGTACTTTTGGATAGGATCATTTCTTTAAATATTCTTTAAATAAACAAGATAAAATCCAAAAGCTTTAATGAGCCATCATTTTAATTTTTTTGTGTCTTCTATGTGTCAGAAACAAAACGTAATAATGTTCTGATTACACATCTATTGTAACTTCTGGTTTCTGCTTTAAATGTGTATTCAACTAAGAGGGAGAATGATACAGTCAGAATGGGTTTCATAACTTTAATTTTAGTTTATTTTTCAAATGGAAAAAGTTAAATTTTGAAGTCAGTTGATTTGCCAACCTCTGTTATTGACAGAAAAAAAGTCAATGCAAATTAGGTACCCCAGTAAGATAGTGGAGTAGGTCCTGGTTTGGCCCTGCTCTCATGCACAACCTGTGCCTGAACCTAGCTGCCCATTTTCTAATTGTTCAGACTGAATACGTTGGTGCAGCATCTCAGAGCTGTGTTCTGTCATCACCGAGCACTCAGTGCCGCACGTGCTGTTGGAACCATAGTCAAAATGTTGCCCAATTATGCCACTGTAGGAGCACAGGAATTGCTACGTTTGTAATCTCATAATACATTGATAGTGGAGTTCTTGACTAATTATAACTCTCAACAATTTGTCGAGAACAGATTTAGAAATGGCATGAGGAAATTGCAGTACTTTTACATGAAGATTAATATAATAGGCTTAAGTTATTGTTTAATTTTACAGTATCCACCAATTTAAAGATGGTTAATATTTTTACAAATTTAGTGCAAATCCTCGTGAGGACAAATGCAATGTTAGGCATCATAGTTAATGTTTTAATTTGTAATGACCAAATCTGTTTCATTTCTTCCAGTCTTAGTGTCTTTTCTTATCCCTTCTCAATTTTATAAAGTTTCAGTTTCTTATTTTTTTTTCCCAAACATCCATGCTTTTTGCTGCTCTTGCCTTCTTCTCTCTGACCTGATCCTGAATCATGTTCATATTCCATGCAATTCACATTTGTTCTCACATTGTCTTGCTGCCTTTTACTAATTACAACTTCTGTTGTTTTGTCACTGCCTGATCTTTTTGAGTTTAGAGTATGGCTCACATGAACACCAGCCTCCCAGATTCCCTTGATCCTTTGCAGTTTGCCTGCTGGCGCAACAGGTCCGCAGTAAACGCCGTCTCCTAGCCCTACACTCATCCCTGGTGCATCTGGATAACAAGAATACTTACTTACTGACTACAGCTCCACCTTCAACACCATAATTCCAAACAAACTTATCTTCAAACTCTGAGACCTAGGTCTCAGCTCCTGTCTCTGTAACTGGATCCTTGACATCCTGACCCATAGATCCCAATCAGTAAGAATAAGCAACAACGTTTCCTCCACAATAATCCTCAACTCTGGTGCCCCACAAGGCAGCCTATTATTGTACTCCTTGTATACTCATGACTGTGTGGTCAAGTTCCACCCAGCTCCACTTACAAGTTTGCTGATGGTACCACCATTTTAGGTTGGGTCTCAACAGAGATAGGGTTGAGGAAAGAGATTAAGCGTTTAGCAGCGTGGTCTAAAGCAAACAATCTTTCCATCAACGGCAGCAAAACAAAGGAACTGGTCATTGACTTTAGGAAGTGGAGTGGAGGGCATGGCCCTGTCTGCATCAATGGTGCTGAGGTGGTGAAGTTCCTAGCAGTGATGATCACCAACAATCTGCCCTGTCCACCCACAGTCAAGAAGGCGCAACAACGCGTTTACTTCCTCAAGACACTAAGGAAATTCGGCATGTCCACAAAAACTCTTACAAATTTTTACAGATGCGCCATAGAAAGCACCCAACTGAATGCATCACAGCACACTGCTTTTCCCAAGACCGCAGGAAACTACATAGAGTCATGAACACAGCCCAGTCCATCATGCAAATCGGCCTTCAGTGCATTGACTTTATCTAAACTTCCTGCTGCCTCTAGAAAACAACCACATAATCAAAGACCCCTCCCATCCGAATGTACTCTCTTCCACCCTCTTCCATCAGGCCGAAAATATAAAAGTTTGAAAATACTTACAAATAGATTCAAGAACAGTTTCTTCCATACTGTTATCAGACTTTTGAACAGAACTGTCAAATATTGAGGTTGTTAATGTCTCTCTGCGCCTTCTCTGTGGCTATAACACTGTATTCTGGACTTTGTTCTGCTACCTGATGTACTTTACATGGTATGATCTGCAGATTCTGCAGATCAACAGTTACAGCTCCCATCTGCAATTTTCCAGATTATCAGTTCATTTACAAGCAAGGCTCAGAAATAAATAGAGAGAGGAGGGTTGGGGCTGGGGATGTTGAATACAGGTAGGGAGTGGTGGGGATTGGTCAGTGAGGTGGTAGGAGTAGATAGGTGGGAGAGAAGATGGACAGGTTGTGTCAGGTCAAGGAGGTAGGGATGAGAGGGAGGGTTGGTCATGGGATGAGGTCGGGGGTGGGGAGATTTTGAAACTGGTAAAATCCATGTTTAGGCCATTGGGTTGTAGGCTCCTAATGCGGAATATGAGGTGCTGCTCCTCCAGTTTCCGCATTGCATCATTGTGACACTGGAAGAGGCCTAGGATGGACATGTCACCCAGGGAGTGGGAGGGGGAGTTAAAATGGTTGGCGACCGGAAGGTGTTGCTATTTGTCATGTACAGAGCACGGATGCTCTACAAAGAGGTCTCCAAGCCTCCACTTGGTCTCACCGATGTAGAAGAGGCCACGTCAGGAGCAGCGGATGCAATAGACCACATTGACGGTTGTGCAGATGAACCCATGTCTGACGTTGAACGTTTGTTTTTTGCCTTGAATGGAGGTGAGGGGGGAGATGTAAGGGCAGGTGTAGCACTTCCTGCGGTTGCAGGAAAAGGTGCTGGGGTTATTGGGGAGTGTGGAGCAGATGAGGGAGTCGCGGAGAGCAGTCCCTACAAAACGCAGATAGGGGTGCGGAGGGAAATATATCTTTGGTTGTGGGGTCGGATTGTAGGTGGTGAAGTGGCAGAGAAGATACATTGGATGTGGAGGTTGGTGGAGCGATATGTGAGGCCAAGGGTGATACTGTCTTTATTTTTGTTTTTGTTGGGGGAGGTGATGTGAGGGAAGAGGTGTGGGAAACACAAGAGATGTGTTCGAGGGCATTTTCAATCACCAGAGGGAGGAAATTATGGTCCTTGAAATAGGAAGACCACAGACTACATGCACTCGTTATCACCATCCAATCTACCTTCCCCAATCCCACCCCTCCTCTCTCAATTTCTGAGCTCTCCTTCCCCTCACCATTTCTGAAGAAGGGTGCCAACCTGAAATGTCAGCTTTCCTGCTCCTCTGATGCTGCCTGGCCTGCTGTGTTCCTCCAGCTCCACACTTTCTTATCTCTGACTCCAGCATCTGCAGTTCTTTATATCTCCCTACTCAAAAGGGATGGGTTTCATCTCAAATGGAAACGGATTTGCTACTTGTGTCAAAACTATGATGCTCTTTGCTGTAAGTTGCTATCCATACACTTGCTAATAATGCATAACGTTTCATTTAGTGCGTAACATTACATTCAGATTGAAGATTCAACAAAATAAAAACCAAAAGAACTGCAGATGCTGTAAGTCAGGAACAAAAACAGAAGTTGATGGAAGAGCTCAGCAGGTCTAGTAGCATCTGTGAAGAAAAGTCAGAGTTAATATTTTGGGTCTGAGGAAAGATCACCGGACCTAAAATGTTAACTCTGATTTTTCTTTGCAGATGCGGCTAGACCTGCTGAAAGTTTCCAGCAACTTCTGGTGCTGTTGAAGATTCAACAACCCTAATGTTTTCTCGAGCATGATTCCCACAAGAGGGAAGAAATATGTATGTGTTTTTTTTGAACGGGTGCCTCTCCTGGGTCATCCCAATTGAGAGACTTGTCCAAACGTTGGGAAAGGATTTCTCCAGAAGAGGCTGCACGCCAGCAACAGGTAGATTTTCAGTTGCTCACAATGGAGATTGTGAGAGGGGAGCAGGGATGGCTACCACATGGTTATGCAGATCAAGGGTGATTGTGGCAGATTAGCGAGAGGGTGAAAGTAGAGATTGGGGTCTCAATAACCTGAGACTCGGAGTGCTATTGCACAGGGTGTGAAACAGTTTTAGTGGGTTCAAGAGCATTGCTGGAAAAGTAACACTTCCATTTAACTGTCCTTGCCTATTTTTAGCGAAAGAATGGGAAACGTGATAAATCAGTATTAAAATTGGAAGAAGGATATGGGCTGGCCCACACAACCTCAACAAAATAATTAAATAGGCAATCTGTCGCCTGGGAATCGGTTGGTTGCCAGCTTCCACCCTTCCGCCTTCCCTTTGTCTTCTCCATTAAAATGGTAATGGTCTGTTTTAAGTCATTTTGGGTTCCAGTTTAATGTTTTGGTTTTACATTTTCACACTGCGCCTGTTAAGAACATATGAAATAGGTGCATAATTAGAGCATTTGTTCCCTCAAATCTGCTGCGTCATTCAGTGAGATCGTGGCTGATTTGATTGAGTTTCAAATTCCACATTCCCATCTACCCTGTTAACTTTTGATTGCCTTGCCTCACAACATTCTATCTACCTCTCCCTTAAACATATTTAATAACTGTGCCTCTCATGTCTTCTGAGGCAGTGAGTTCCAAAGTTGCGCAATCGTCTGTGAGAGAAAAATCCTCCTCATCCCTGTCCTAACAGATCACCTACTAATATTCAGATGGAAGCCCTTAGTTCTGGACTAACTCAAAAGTGGAAGCATCCTTTCCATATGCATTTCATCAAGACCATTTATAATCCTTCAATCAAGTCATCCCTTTCAATCTTCTAAACTCCATGGAAACAGATCCAGTCTCCCAAACCTCTCTTTGTACCCACCCTTTCCGGGCGTTAATATAGTAAAAGTGTTTTGAACTGCATCCAATGCATTTACATCCTTCCTTAAGTAATAAGACTAAAGTCATGCACAGTATTTGAGGTGCGGTGTCACCGATGCCCAATATAATTGAGGCATAGCATTCCTTCCTTTTGTGTTCAATTCTTCTCATAAAATGTAGAAGAGGAAGCCAGATAAAGATGGAGGAGGAGCATTGTTAAACACAGATGGAATTTGTGCAGTAGTTAGAGTTGAACTTAATCTAGAATATTAGGATGTGAAATTGTTTTGCGTGGAGATGAGAAATAGTAAGGGAAAGAAGTTACAGGTGAGCGTGATCTACAGACCTCTTGAGAACATGGGACTGGGATGTCATAGCTATTGCAGAAATGTGACTCAGGGAGGGCAGAACTGACAACTTAATGTCCCAGAGTATACATGCTATAGAAAGGTGTGGGTGGGGCAGGGGGTCAAGAGAGAGGGAGAGTGGCATTTTTCTTCAAAGCTGTACTTAGGAAGGTTATTCCAGAGGGTATGTCCAGTAAAGTTATTTGGGTGGAACTGAGAAATAAGAAAGGAATGATCTCCTTATTGGGATTGTACTATGGATCTCTTACTGTAGTCAGCGGGAAATTGAGAAGCACATTTGTAAGGAGCTCTCAGTTATCTGTAAGAATAATGGGGTAATGGCAGGGGATTTTAACTTTCCAAACATAGACTTGAATTGCCATAGTGTTAAGGGATTGGATAGAGAGGAGTTTGTTAAGTGAGTGCAAGAAAATTTTCTTATTCAGTATGTGGATGTGCCGACTAGAGAAGGAGCAAAACTTGACTTTCTGTTAGGAAATAAGACAGGGCAAGTGATTGAGGTGTCAGTGGGGGAGCACTTAGGAGCAAGTGATCATAATTTGGCCAGACAGATATACCCAAGGTTACTACGGGAAGCAAGGGAAGAGATTGCTGCGCCTTTGGCGATGATCTTTGCATTCTCACTGTCTACTAGAGTAGTACCAGATGATTGGAAGATAGCAAATGTTATTCCCTTGTTCAAGAAAGGGAATAGGGATAATCCTGGAAATTACAGACCAGTCAGTCTGACTTCTGTCGTGAGCAAATTATTGGAGAGGATTCTGAGAGATAGTATTTATGATTATTTGGAAAAGCATAGTTTGTTTAGAAATAGTCAGCACGGCTTTGTGAGGGGCATGTCATGCCTCTCAAGCCTTATTGAATTCTTTGAGGATGTGAAAAAACACATTGATGAAGGTAAAGCAGTGCATGTGGTCTATATAGATTTTAGCAAGGCACTTGATAAAGATCCCCAAGATAGGCTTATTCAGAAAGTAAGGAGGTATGGGATTCAGGGAAATTTGGCTGTCCAGTTACAGAATTGCCCAGTAGAAGACAGAGGGTGGTAGTAGATGGAAAGTATTCAGCCTGGAGCTCGGTGACCAGTGGTGTTCCTCAGGGATCCATTCTGGGACCTCTGCTCTTTGTGATCTTTATAAATGACTTAGATGAGGATGTGGAAGGGTAGTTTAGTAAGTTTGTAGAGGACACAAAGGTTGGTGGAGCTGTGGATAGTGTGGAGGGCTGTTGGAGGTTGCAGTGGGACATTGACAGGATGCAGAGCTGGACAAAGAAGTAGCAGATGAAATTCAACCCAGAAAAGTGTGATGTGATTCAATTTGAATGCAGAATACAGGGTTAATGGCAGGATTCTTGGCAGTGTGGAGGAACAGAGGGATCTTGGGGTCCACGTCCATAGATCCCTCAAAGTTGCTACCCAAGTTGATAGGGTTGTTAAGAAAGCGTATGGTGTGTTGGCTTTCATTGGCAGGGGAATTGAGTTTAAGAGCTGCTAGGTTATGCTGCAACTCTATGAAACTCTGGTTAGACCACACTTAGAATATTGTGTTCAGTTCTGGTCACCTCATTATAAGAAGGATATGGAAGCTTTAGAGAGGGTGCAGAGGAGATTTACTAGGATGCTGCCTGGACTGGAGGGCAGGTCTTATGAGAAAAGGTTGAGGGAGCTAGGGCTTTTCTCATTGGAGCAAAGAAGGATGAGAGGTGACTTGATAGAGCTGTACAAGATGATGAGACGTGTAAATAGAGTGGATAGCTGGAGACTTTTTCCCAGGACGGAAATGACGATCACGAAGGGGCATAATTTTAAGGTGATTGGAGGAAGGTATAGGGGAGATGTCAGAGATAGGTTCTTTACACAGAGAGTGGTGGCTGCGTGGAATGCACTGCCAGCAGTGGTAGTGGAGTCAGATACATTAGGAACAATCAAGCGACTTTTGGATAGGCACATGGATGATTGTAAAATGATGGGCATGCGGGTTAGTTCGATATTAGAGTAGGATAATAGATCGGCACAACATCGTGGGCTGAAGGGCCTGTACTGTGTTGTACTGTTCTATGTTTCTATGTTTTTCCAATTATATTAGTTGTAAAATAGTTATGGAAAATGTTAGACCTGATTTAAAAGTTAAAGTTCTAAATTGCAGGAAGGCCAGTTTTGATGGCGTAATGCAAGAAGTTTCAAAAGTTGATTTGGGGGGGCTGTGGGGAGAGCGGTGGGGGTGGGGTGGTGTGGCAGATGTTCGCAGGTAAAGGGACGGCTGGAAAATGGGAAGCCTTCAGAAATGAGATAACGAGAATCCAGAGACAGTATGTTTCTGTTAGGGTGAAGGGCAAAGCTGATAGGTCTAAGGAATGCTAGATGAGTAGAGAAATTGAGGCTCTGGTCAAGAAAAAGGAAGCATATGTCAGGTATAGACAGCAGAAATCGAATGAATCCCGAGAAGAGTGTAAGGGAGTAGAAGTATACTTAACAGAGAAATCCGGAGGGCAAAAAGGGTACGTGAGATAGCTTTGGCAAATAGAGTTAAGGAGAATCCAAAGGGTTTCTACCAATATATTAAGGACAAACGAATAATTAGGGAGAGAATAGGGCCCCTTAAAAATCAGCAAGGTTGCCGATATGTAAAACTGCAGGAGATGGGCGAGATACTAAATGAGTATTTTGCATTAGTGTTTACTGTGCAGAAGGATATGAAAGATACACAATATGGGGAAATAAATAGCAACATCTTAAAAAGTGCCCATATTACCGTGGAAGAGGTGCTGGACATCTTAAAATGCATAAAGGTGGATAAATTCCCAGGAGCAGATCAGGTGTACCCTAGAACTTTGTGGGAAGCTAGGGAAGTGATTGCTGGATATTTATATCATTGATAGCTATGGGTGAGATGCTGGAAGACTGGAGATTGGCTAACGAGGTGCAATTATTTAAGATGATGGTAAGGAAAGGGCAGGGAACTATAGACCAGTGAGCCTGACATCAGTGGTGGGCAAGTTGTAGGAGGGGATTCTGAGAGACAGCATTTACATGTATTTGGAAAGGCAAGGACAATTAGGAATAGTCAACATGGCTTTGTGTGTTGGAAATCGTGTCTCACAATCTTAATTAAGTATTTTGAAGAAGTGACAAAGGGAATTGATGAAGGCAGAGTGGTGGATGTTGTCTACAAGGACTTCAGTAATATGTTTGACAAAGGTTCCAGATGGTAGACTGGTTAACAAGTTTAGATCACATGGAACACCGGGAGAGCTAGCTATTTGAATACAAAATTGGCTCAAAAATAGGAGACAGAGAGTGGTAGTGGAAGGTTTCTTTTCTGACTGGATGCCTGTGACCAGCAGTGTGTCGTAAAGATCAGTGCTGGGTCAACTACATTTTGTCATTTACATAAGTGATTTGGATGTGAATATAGGAGGTATGGTTAGTAAGTTTGTAGATGAGACCAAAATTGGTGGGGTAGTGGGCAGCGAAGAAAGTTACCTCAGAGTACAATAGGATCTTGATCAGATCAGCCAGTGGGCTGAGGAGTGACAGGTGGAGTTTAATCTAGATAAATGTGAGGTGCTACATTTTAGTGGAGCAATTCAGGACGGGACTTAAACACTTAATGGTAAGGTCCTAGGGTGTGTTGCCAAACAGAGACCTTGGAGTGCAGGTTCACAGTTCTTTGAAAGTGGAGTTGCAGGGACACAGGGTAGTGAAGAAGGTATTTGGCGTGCTTGCTTTTATTAATTACTGCATTGAGTATAGGAGTTTGGAGGTTATATTGAGGCTGTCCAGGACATTGGTTAGGAATATTGCATTCAATTCTGGACTCCCTGCTATAGGAAAATCTTGTTAAACTTGGAAGGGTGCAGAAAAGATATATAAGTAGGTTGCTGGAGTTGGAGCGTTTGAGCTATTGGGAGAGGCTGATTAGGCTGAGGCTATTTTCCATGGAGCATCGGAGGCTGAGGGGTGACCTTATTGAGGTTTATAAAATCGTGAGGGGTTTGGATAGGGTGAATAGCCAAGGTCTTTTCCCTGGGGTGGAGGAGACAAAAACTAAAGGGCATAGGATTGAGGTGAGAGGGGGAAGATTTGAAAGGGACCTAAAGGGCAACTTTTTCATGCAGGTAGTGGTGCATGCATGGAATGAGCTGCCAGAGGAAGTGGTAGAGTCTGGTACAATTACAATATTTTAAAGGAATATCGTTGGCTATGTAAATAAGAAGGGATATGGGCCAAATGCTAGCAAATGTGACTAGATTAATTTAGAATGTCTGGTTGGCATGGACAAGCTGGACAGTCGGATCCGTTTCCATGCTGTGTATGTCTTTGACTCTGTGACTTAGTAAGTATTTAGATGGTAAGGCATATAAGCTATGGGCCAAGAGCTGGAAAATGGAATTAGAGAGTAGGTGGTTGTTTCTACTGATGCAGATTTGATGGTTCAAAGAGCTGTTTATGTACTGTAGACGTTTATGATTCTATAAACAATGGCAGAGAATGACTAAAAGGTTATTCAGGAGGAAGAAATTAGAGTATGAGAGGGGGCCAGCTAAGAAGGTTAAAATGGATAACAAGAGTTTCCAGAAGTATTTAAAAAGGAAAATAGTAAGAAAAGTGAGTGAATGATTCCTAGAGAGTGAGAATCATGAGTTAATTGTAGAAAATAAGGAAATCGCAGAAGAAATGACCACATGTTTTGCGTCTGTTGTCACTATAGAGGATACAAAAACATTCTAGTAATAACTGAAGATTAGAAGGTGGAAGAAGGAATGGAATTTAGTGAAATTACAATCACAAGGAAAGCGGTATTGAACGAACTAATGAATCTGTGAGCTGACAAATCTCCCACTACAGGTGGGCATCATCCAGGGTTTTAAAAGAAATGTCTAATGAAGTAATTGATGTGTTGTAATAAATTTTCCAAACTCGCTCAACTCAGAAAAGCTTCCATCAGATTGGGAAGTAGCAAATAAAACAAATAAGTCAAGAAGGGAGTGTGGGAGAAAACAGGTAAGTACGGATCACTTACTTTGACATCTGTCATGCAGAGGGTGTTGGAATCGATCTTTACCAAGATTATAACTGTGCTCTTAGACAATCTCAAGCTAATTGGGAACGGTTAACATGGTTTCATTAAAGGGCAATTATGTTTATCCAATTTATTGGACTTCATTGAAGGAGTAACATGGGTTGCTTAATTTTACATTTTGGGGGTCAAAATTTACACCCAATATCTTTTCTGCATTTTTCAATAGTCATTGATAGGATATCCCATACATTCTCTGTCTTCCTGTGTGGCAAATGCTGTTATCTTTTTAATGAGAGTTACCATATTAGCTGAGTTCTTAACTGATGGATAATAAGCTCACTAATTTTGTGAGGCTCTTATCCAATTGTAGAGATTCACAATGTGAAACTGAAAATTACATTGGCTTGATTGACTGTATTCACCATCATGCGCTGAAATTCTTTAAATAATTCTTGGAGGCTGGAGTGCTATCGTGTGCAAGCCTCATTACCTGCTCAAATACCATGCAAATGAATGGTAATGCATCCCATGCCAAATCATGTTTTTGGGAGAGACCATTGCTCAACACTTCTCTACAGTATAAATCAAAAATGAGATGATATAAATTCTTTGCCTCAGGAAATCACTTATTTAATGCACGTAGTACTTTCCAGAATGAGTTTGAGAGCTTTTTAAAATGATATTAATTTGTCTACATTTCTATGGATACATGCATTTTTTAGAATTTCTTTACTTTTCATTGCAAATATTTTCATCGCTGTTCTGTGGAAATTTGAAACATTAATTCTATTTTCCTCTCTGAACATGCTACAAGTGTTGCTATGTATTTACAATGTTTTCCCTATTTATTAATCAAGTTAGAATCATAGAGTCATAAAGCACAGAAACAGACATTTTGGTCCAACCAGTCCATGCTGATTATAATCCCAAGCACAACTAGTCCCGCCTGCCTGCACATGGGCCATATTCCTCCAAACCTTGCCTATTCATGTACTTATCCAAATATCTTTTAAACGTTGTAGCTGTATCCACATCCACCACTTCCAATGGAAATTCATTCCACACATGAACCACTCTTGGTGTAAAAAAGTTGTATCTTATGTCTTTTTTAAATCTTTCCCTTCTCACCTTAAAAATATGGCCCCTAGTCTTGAAATCTTCTACTCTAAGGAATAAAATCACCTGCCGATCACCTTATCAATGCTCCACATGATTTTATAAACCCGTACAAGGTCACCCCTCAATCTCTTATGCTGTAGTGAAAAAAGTCCCAGCCTATCCAGCCTCTTCTTATAACTCAAACTCTCCAGTCCTGGCATCATCCTGGTAAATCTTTTCTGAATCCCGTGCAGCTTAATACTATCCTTCCTATAACAGGGCGACCAGAACTGGACACAATTCAGTTCATCAGCATTTGAGATATTTTCCTTTTGGATCGGTCTTCAATTCACTGCTGCTTCTTGTCTACAAATGTCACCTTGAAGAACTTGTACTTTTCTCTCTGATCGGATTTCCATTTGTCTCTTTTGTCTTGTTCACCTCCAGTGCCATATACACTTCACAACTGAAGCTACAATATAGCTATTTCTTTTCAAGAGAATGATCTGCAGGTTACCATCTACACAGGCTCGATCATTGCTAAATGAAATTATTTAGTACTGGATTCTTTCAACATACCATATTTGCCACGTTAGTCACTGAGTTGTCTAGCAATTGACTAAAACCTTATCTTCATTGTGCAACATATTTATCACTTTATATGTGAATTGAAATATTATCTCAGCATTACAAAGAACTACCACATTGTGTGGCATGCTTCTAAAGAGTGCAGAGCTATGATGATAGCATTCAGTCATTAGGCTATTGGGCTATTGCTCCTATTTGCCTCTATCATCTGCTGTTGCTGTATGTTGCTGTGTATCTAGGATGTATCTAGAATCCTGCTCACAGACATCCATAAGGGAGCCAGAATGTTGTGTGATGTTTTATTGCAACTGATGATAAGCTGGCAGAAAGGCAAAAATATCAAAATGCTGATTTTTAACACATTTCTCCAAGAGAAACTTGCATAATAAGGTACTGATATTTGAATAGTTGTATGTATGCTTTGTTGGAGTGAAAAAGGTAGCATTTGTTTTGATTTTTACTGATCAGCTGCTTCTTGAATTCTAAGATGTCCTTGGTGGATTTCTTCATGGGAACTGAGGACTTGATCTATTAGTTTCTCTGTAGTTCTATTCCTTTGAACTTTGTGTCACCTTATCATGAAAGCAGTAAGTATTAAAATTCATGAAACATGTCCACAATGGTAAACAAATACTCATTGTGTATATGAGCCTATGTTATTACATCAACTGCTGATTTGGATTCAAAAATTGTGTGTTGTACAATATCTCGAAAATGTATGATATGCAATTAATCAATACCATGTAAATTTGAGCAGATTTTTGATGTAGATGTAAAATAAATATTTATTAAATTAAAAGATAATCCCTCCACCACCAATGCACAGTGACAATGGCATGTTCTATCTATAGGGCCCCTGGTCTTGAAGTCCTACACTCTAGGGAATAACTCATCCTGGCTTCTTAGATAGTATTTTTCAAATCTGCAACCTCTATTACCTAGTAGGATGAGGGCAGCAGGTACACCACCTGCAAGCTTCCTTTCAAACTACACACTATTTTGAGTTGGATCCATATCACCTTTGCTTCATAGTTGCTGGGCCACAATCCTGGAACACACTCCTTAGCAGCACAGTTCGCGTTTCTACACCACATGGACTGCAGTATTTCAAAAGACAGCTTACCACCACCTTTTCCAGGGCAATTAGAAATGAAACATAAATATTGACTAACCAAAAATGCAAGCATTGAGCAAATTGTATAAAAATACTTTGCATGCTTTCAATGAATTAGAAACTTTTCATGATTTTACTTTGCTACATTCCATAAAATGTACTGTTTTGTCCTGTTTCTTTTCTGTGGCTCTGCAGATAACCATATATCACTGATTCTGAAAACTTTGTGAATGAGGTTTTGCATGGCATTCTGGAGAAGGTGTCATGGAATACTTCCTTATTTAGGATCATATTTTATCACAAGCCATCAAAAAAAAGAGTTCAGTGCTGTGGTGTGCTACTTAGTCACTTGCACTTTTTTTTTCATTCAGTGGATGTGGGCTTTGCTGAATGACAATAATTTTTTTGCCCATTCATAGTTGTCCTTACAAAGGTACTGATAAGCTGCCTTCTTGAACTGCTGCAGTCAATTTGGTCTAGGTACACCCACAGTGCTATTAGGGAAGAAGTACCAGGATTTTGACCCAGCAATATTCTAGAAATAGCCACATATTTCCAAGTTAGGATGGTGAGGGCTTAAAGGGGCACTTGCAGAGAGTGGAGTTTCCATGTATCTGCTGCCTTTGACCTTCGAGGCGGTAGTGTCATGAGTTGAAAGTTGAATGAATTAATTTCAATGTACATTATAATGCTCAAAATGAATGGGGGAATAGCAGGCAAGTTACCCCTCAAAGTCTCCAAGGTAAACTGTGAAAATTCTAAAGGGAATCCAAAAGTCAAAATATTGGGAGGAATGTTTCTATGCTATAGATATCTGGAACTGTGCTATGGAAGTGCATGCTCAGTTTATTCCTTGACCGGTTCCTGCTGCTTTGCTTGCCACCACTTCACAACCAACCCCCTCACTTATTCCTGTTTGCCAACACTCCTAGCCCCCTCTTGCTTGTTAGGCCTTCTAACTCCCACCTGCTGAACACCCTCCCTACCATATCACCAACCTGCTCCAACCCTCGCGTGCCTGATGGTCTTGCTCACTGTCCTGACTATGTCTCTTCCTGTAGTCCTTCTGATTGACTACCAGAATTCCTGACTCCCTCCTTCTTGATGCCTTTCTTATTCACACTCATTCATCAAACTTACTTCCTCCTACTTACTGTTTCTTCCTGAGCCCTCATTCAGGAAATATAGTGAACAATGTGGCGAGTGAGAGTCAGTGAAAGGAAAGAAATGAAGAGGGCTGATGAATGTGCTGAGGTTTGTAGGTCTATCGAATGGAATGGGGTGGAGAGAACCTACAGGTGGAATATTGCGCTGCTCCAGGAGTGGGAAACATGGCAGGCAGGGAAACTGAACTGCGTGAGAAGCCAAAAAGTCAGGTTCCTGACAGTGAGATGAAAGTTTGCAATTACATTCTTGAAAACTTAAAAGCAGATCGAGCTTTCTTGTCGGTGTAAGCTTCCCGTTAGCAGGCATTGGGAAGCTCTTTTGCATGCAGTTCCATGATATACATGCTCATTAAATGGCAAGCTCACCAGAATTAAGTTTTCCTTCCTAAAGATACTGCCTGCGAATAAGGAATGTGTACCTTCAGATTCCTGACTGCATCTAAGAGCTGTGCAGTAGATGATCTACTTGCTAGACTTTGATGTGAGTAGCTGCTGCTTTGTCCTCATTGGGAAGCGTTCATATATATCATGCCAAGATTAAAGTCCTGATGTGGTAGTCTAGGTTCAGAATCTTAAGTGTTTTTCTGAAGAAGGGTCTAGGCCCGAAACGTCAGCTTTCCTGCTCCTCTGATGCTGCTTGGCCTGCTGTGTTCATCCAGCTCTACACCTTGTTATCTTGAAATAAAGTAGTCCTTGTGAACTTTACAATCCATTCTCACCTGTGATTTGCCCAGTTTTACTCACGTGCTTAATAGTTTAAGACAATAAGAAACCTCTTAAGTTTGTTCTTACTTTGATGTTAGGTTATCTAATCAAGAGATTTAATTTCTCCAAACCTTTTACTTCTGAGAAAATGCTTGAAAAGACAAAAAAAAATTAGCATTCATTACCAATAAAACAATTTTTTGCTGTTGTTGGAGTTAATTTTTGATTATATGAGCAGGCATTAATTACAGCCGGAACAAATTATGAAAATGCAAATGAATCACTCCAAGACTTATTGAAAATATTCCCTTTACTGTATCAGAGCATAAAATCAAAAGCTGTTTGTTTACTTGTAGAAAGGAGTACCATTATGATGATTTTTGACTAGTATGTTTTGAGTATTGTGCAAATGTCAGGCCAAGCTTAACAGAACTCAAAACAAACTAATTGTGCTAATGTAATGCTGTTTCTGTTAACAGGATCCTGAGCAGCATTTAGAGATGCAATTCCGCGTGTTGTTAACCAGAGAAAATCCAAGCCAGTCCAAAAAGTTGTTTGGTTAATTAGGGGTGCAGCAAACAGCTATGAAATTTAGCTTTCTGAGACTATGGCACTCAAAGAAATTATGCTGAGAAGCAAAATGTTAAGGGAAGTATATGGAAAAAAATAGTCTGGCAAGTTATTTTGAATATGATACCATTTTTGAGAATGGGAGCTCATCAGAGTGACATCATTCTTAATGAATCTTCAGTGTGATCTTAGTTCGATCTGTATGTTCTTCTGAGAGCTAAGTTTTAAGTAAATCATAATCTTGAAAAATTTGATTTCCCATGTGAAATTTGGTGTAAGAAAGGAACTATTTGTACCTTGCCATATGTTCTAAATAGTTTGTCAAATAATATCATGTATCTGTTTCTTGTCTTTAATAATGCAAGTAATCAGTATTTCTTTTTCACAGTAAATTATCCGTTTTATGAAATGCCATAAACTAGCTAATCTGGAATTTGAACTGAAATCAGAAACAAAAACAGAAGTTGCTGGAAAAGCTATTTAGGTTTGGTGGCATTTATGGAGAGAAATCAGAGTTAACATTTAATATTGAATTATATAAGCAGGCATTAATTCTGAGCAGGAAGAAGGGTCACCGGACCGGAAATGTTAACTCTGAATTCTCTCCACAGATGCTGCCAGACCTGCTGAGCTTTTCCAGCAAATTCTGTAATCTGGAATTTGTTCTAATAGTGTGCCAGACTTTAATCTTCATATATGTTGGAAAAATCAAGTTGATAAAAGTAGTCTGAAGGACAAGTTCATAGAATGCTTTTGAGATGGTTTTCTGTAACCAAACAGGAATAAGGCTATTTTAGATTTTGTACTGTGTGATGAAGTTGGGTAAATTGCTAATCCCATTGTGAAGAATTCTATGGGTCAGCCAACAAAAGTGTTTCCACTGCAGTGTGGAATTTATTAGATCAATAAGGTGAAAGCTGGGGAACCATTGATGATGAAAATGAAGACTTGAACATTTTTAAACAGTGAAACTGCTTAGATGATGATCTACCTTTATGAACAGTTTGTGCTCATAATATTCATTCTGAGACAGTGCTTCATTTGATTGACAGGTAATTTACAGCTTTTTGGAGGTAATTTTACCTACCCTGAACTTTATTCACCTTGACCTTATTTTTCTTGTTGCTATCCTTCACCATGGCTTGGAAACAGTATACATACAGTTCTATGAAGTTGACGAACAAGAGTGAAAACCAGCTCAGCAACAACATCAGCTGCCTACTCCTTAGCCACATGTCACGCCACAAGACAGAGGGGATAGACACAGAGCACCACATGAGCAGAGGTGATGCCTTAGTCCAGGGTCTACAGACGCCTGTCGTGATTGAGCACCACTGCCACATGAGGCTCAGGCTTTAGCCGTGCTGATAAATGCAGCCTCCTGCAGCAAAACCTCCTTCAATTTAAACCAATGGGCATTATTTTCTTTATTCTTTCATGGATTGAGGGCATCACTTGCAAATGTAGCATTTGTTGCCCATCCCTAATTTCCCTTGAAGTGATGGACTTGCCTGAATATTTCAGGGTGAGGTTAAAAGTCAGCCACATTACTGTGGAACGGGAGTCATATCTAAACCAGACCAGGTAGGCACTGTAGATCGGATGTTAGTGAACAAGATGCATTTTTACAACAATTGATAAATTGTGTATTACTTGAATTCACATTTTATCATCTGCTGAGGTGTGATGGAACCCCAGAAAGTTAGCCTGAGTCTCTGAATTATTTGTTCAGTAACAATACCACTACGCTACTGCCTCGCTGTGCATTACCAGTGGCTTTTATTTGGTTAATGCTATAGGTTTACTCATGGTTCTCTATCTCTCTTTGGAATTGTGTGCTACTCTCCAAGGAAAGAAAGCAGAGAATTGTAAGTGTGAGAAATGATTGTGTTGAGAGTAGGGGGGTAATATGGAGAATGACTCCATATGGAGGATCAATAAGATACGGATTAGTGTGAATGCTGGCTGTTCAGATAGGAATGTGAAGATGTGACGAGAGAGAGGAATGAGTAGAGTTGAATGATGTATTAGTTTGAGGAGTTGTACATGAGAGTGATGCAAAGGTCAGAGCATGGGCTTGGCATCTCAAACTAGATTGCCATTTACTTACCCTGCTCTCCTGAGATCCTTCAACCTCTCAGGCATTCTCTTCAGGTTTGAAGGACCATAGCCTTGCATTCTTCCTTGGTTACCTGCATCCAAGCTTGCTTAGCTTGAGAAGTTGGCCATTTCCTCTTGTCCATAGGAAGCAGAATTTCTCTTCAGTTTCTCAAATTCTGCTGCAGGGCTTCCAGAGAAAATTCAGCCACTATCTAGAATACCTGTCTTTTCTGTGATTACTGAAGCCTCCGTTAAGGACTTCACAAAAGAAGGTGTGGAGAAAACAATTCTGGAATGGCTCTTAGGATAATGAATTTCATTTACCTAGCTAGTTTGAAGAAGCTGGGGTTGTTCTTCTCCAGCGTCAGGAAGATTTAGAGGGGATTTGATAGAGGTGATGAAAATCACAAGCAGTCTGGACAGAGTAGATGGAAAGAAATTCTGTTTATTAGTGGAAGGATCAAGAACCAGAGGTTACAGATTTACATTGATTGACAAAGAGGAGCTGATGCTGGACTGTTAATCCAGAGACCCAGATAGCATTCTGGGGACCTGGGTTTGAATCCGGCCACGGCAGATGGCGGAATTTGAATTCAGTAAAATATCTGGAATTAAGGATCTAATGATGACCATGAATCCATTGTTGATTATCGGAAAAACAATCCTCAGGGAATGTCCTTTAGAGAAGAAAACTGCCATCCTTACCAGATCTGGCCTACATGTGACTCCAGACCCATAGCAATGTAGTTGACTCTGAACTGCCCTCTGGGTAAGTTAGGGATGGGCAATAAATGCTCCTTAGCCAGCGACACCCACATCCCGTTCATGAACAGTGAAAAAAACAAAGGAAAACTGTTTCACACAGCAAATTGTGAGAATCCGAAGTGCACTGCCTGAATTGTGGGTGCAGGCAAATTCTAAAATGGCTTTCAAAAGGGAATTGCAACCTGGTGAGAAAAAATTGCAATGCTCTGGAGAAAGAACTGGGAAGTGGAATTAGCTAAATGCTCATGCAGAGGGCTGGTATGGTCTTGACTAGTTGAGCGGCCCTCTGCTGTGCTGTAACCATTTTGTGGTTAAAGACTGGAAGCAGGAAGTCAGGATGAGCAGGCATTTTCAATTTCGCAAGCTGAAACCAGTGGATATCACTGGGCTCAGTGCCATAAGCTGTGCAATTTATGATCTGATTTAATGATCTATATTTCCAATTTGGTGATTAAAAAGATAGATGTGACAGAAAGAAAGAGGATATAAAAAGGTTGCAAAGGGGTATACATAGAATAAGTGAGTGGATAATAGGCTTGCAGATGGAGTATAATGTTTGGAAATGTGTGGTTATTTACTTGGAAAAATTAAAAGTAGAATTTTCATGTGGTGAGAGACAATTATCTTTTGGTTTTCAGAAAATTTTTTATCTCTCTTGTCCATGTTGAAAAAAGACAAATTTAGTATGCCAGTGTAGGAAGCAGTTAGGATGGTAAGTGTCCTGTTGGCTTTGATCGCAGAAGGATTTCAGTACAATAATAGTTGTTCAGGGTTTTGTGAGACCAAACCTGGAATACTGTGCACAGTTTGATCTCTTTATGTAAGAATGGATTGACGTACCTTGAAGGTGCTACAGTGAAGGTTCACTAAATTGATGTAAAGTTTAACTTATGATGAGAAATTGAATAGAATGGGCCTATACCCCAGGGAGATCAGAATAATGTGAGGCGATCTAATTGAAATATTTAAGATTCTGTGAGATGCTGAATGCTTTATTCCCCTGGTTTGAAAATCTAGAACAAGGTTTCCCAAATGTTCGTTGGGACCCTTACTGCAGCTGTAACTTGAAATTTTGGGATTGTGATCTTCTAGGCAGCAATGTCTGCTCTGGAGTTCTACCTGTTTCTCCCTGATGTAACAGGTTTTTTCTTTTTGTCATCTGCCCTCATAGATCTTCAGCCTCCTTCAGCAACTGTGCTCTTACAGTTCTCACCAAAGGGTCATGATGATTTTTAAACCATCAGGTAGCAGTGATCCACTGGTTTATAATATGGGTGAGGGTGAAGATAGTCTGCATTTAAAGGGCTGCTCATTAAGATTAAGATAAGAAAGTATTTCTTCCCTCACAGGACTGTGAAACTTTGGAACGCTATACCCTGAAGAATTATGGGTGCTCAGTCATTGAATATATTTAAGCTTGATACAGATAGATTTTAGAACTATATAGGAATCCAGATGTCTGGGGTTCAGGCTGGAAGGTTGAATAGAGGTCAAAGATCTATCATGATCTTGATGAGCTGTAAGCAAATCTGGGTTAAAGACATTACATAAAAGCAAATTTATGTTGTTGCTGTCTTAATTCCACACTTCAACTAATTTTATTTTGGAACCAATTTTCTTCTTGTTCTTCCCCAACCTCCACACGTAGCTATATGTTTTTTATTAATAGCAAATATATCTCTACGTCCGCTCCTACTTCTTATATTAGTTCTGCAAAGTTAATTATGTGTCTACACTATGGACATTTTTAAAGCACCTTGATTATGACGTAAACTTAATACACCTTCCTTTATATCCAACTTGCAATGTGGTGCTATGATTGCTTCTTCAGTCTTGTCTGCTACTAGTAATTTGCAATTTTGTCTCAATCTTAATGAAGATTTTGTTGTAAAATCTCTCACATTGTACAAGTTTACTCATGCTGAAGCAAGTTTGTGCAATAACAGAGCTGAAGAGGAGGAATTTAACTGAAAAATGAGCAGCTTTGGTTAAGGTGGGTAGTTCAAGTTTAAAAAAAAATCAGACTTCCTACCTAAACTTGTATCAGAGATAAAAGGTACTGCAGATGCTGGAGAATCCGAGATAACAAGCATGGGGCTGGATGAACACCTGCTCCTATGATGCTGCTTGACCTGCTGTGTTCTTCCTACCTAAACTTGCCCCTTTAACTTGCAGGAAGGTGGGCAACAGCATTTCATTCTAAGAAGGTAGGAGCAATGTAATGGCAGTTGCTGGAATCAGTACTGAAAACAAAAAATGCTGGAGCTTACAGCTGAGATCTTCATCAAAGCTGAGAGTCAGCTAGACTTGAAATGTTAGTTTGCTCTCACTCTGTGGATGCTGCCTGGTCCACTGTGATCCTCCAGCATTTTTTGTTTTCAGTTTATCTCACTGTAAGGAAACAGCTTGACCTTTGAAATGTTAATGAAGCTGAGAGCCTCATTGTTATTTAGCTTTTTGGATTCAGTTGTGGGGGTGGAAAAGCACAGCAGGTCAGACAGCATTCAAGGAGCAGGGAAGTCATCGTTTTGGGTCGAAATCCTTTGTTACGTTTCGGCCCGAAACATTGACTTCCCTGCTCCTCGGCTGTCTGACCTGCTGTGTTTTTCCAACTCCACATTTATTGACTGTAGCTTCCAGTATTTGCAGTCCTTACTGTCTCCTGAATTCAGTTCAGGTTGGCTGGATGAGCCTGAGGAAACATGAAAATTCATTCAGGCAATGGTTTAGCAGATTCAGAAGCTGAATACCTTTACACCTATCTCTTGGATCCAATTTGGCTGCTTGAACAGCTCTTTAAAATAGGTACGTCCTCACCATTTGCCTAACTTTCCTCATAAAGCTGTCATTTGACCTCCAATAGGATGCCACGACCAGACACACATACCCCTCTCCTCCCTTGTCAGCATTCCGTGGGGACTGTTCCTTCCAGGACGCTCTGGTACTCTGCTCCTCCATTCCCAACATCTTCCACAGCACCTTCCCATGCAATCGCAGAAGGTGTAACACCTGCTTATTTACCTCCTCTCTCCTTACCATCCAAGGCCCCAGACATACATTTCTGGTCAAGCAGCAATTCAGTTATATTTCATTCAATCTAGTCTACTGCATTTGCTGTTCACAGTACAATGGGGAGACGAAACGTAGACTGGATGACCTATGCAGAACACCTATGCTCTGTCCGCAAAAATGACCCTGAGCTTCCAATTGTCTACCACTCCAACACACTACTGTGTTCCCATGCCAACAGTTTTGTTGCAGACCTTCTTTAGTGTTCCAGTTAAGCTCAGTGCAAGCTCGAAGAACAATATCTTATTTTCCGCTTGGGGACTCCACCCATCCGCTCACCTTTCCCCTTCCTCCCCGCTCTCCCCCACTTTGGCTTCAGCGTAAATATCACATTTTCCTAGCTACTAACAGTTCTGATGAAGAGTTACCAGATTCAAAATGTTAACTCTGCTTTCTTCCACTGATGCTGCCAGATCTGTTGAGTTTCTCTTGCAATTTCTGTTTTTGTTCCTATTTCAAGGAGCTCTTTGGCAGACCGGGAGGAAATGGAACGTAGAATGCAGAACTGAATGCAAACTGAAAAAGCTGTCCCTCTTGCCCTCAAAAATATGCCCAGTTTGACAGGACTGATTCTGAAGAAGCAACAAAAGACTCTAAATTATGTATTTTTTTTCTTATACCTGTGTGAGTATCTGTGTGACAACGTGAGAACCCAAGTGATTCTGCACAAAGGCTGTCTGCTTATTATTATTAATATTTAATTATTATTCTTGGGGTTATTATATAATAAGCTTTTTTTTTAGCTCAAGAAAATCTTGTGATTGGCTTCTTACTGCTTATAGTAAAATTTAGTTAACTATGTAGCATAGCCTTATGCCAAAACAAACTTAAACCTTTGTTGCAACCAACAAGGTTGAAAAGTGGGAAGTCAGTTCGCCACTTCCTACCTTACTGCAGCAACTCACTCAGCTTCTTTTTAAACTACCCTTGCCAACTGGCCTTTTTTCCCTATGGTGGTGGACCCACCTACTAGCCAGAAAGTCAGGGAATCTGTGCCTCTAGTTGTCATGGAAGCCCTGATTAAGTTTTACATTAAGTGGCAGGTAATTGGTTCTCCCTCCTTTAGAGGATATCCCACATTAAATGGCTGCCGAACAATCATATCTTTTTAGATTTAGCAGTGCCATCAGAGCAATGGCCACTACTGGGATATCAGGTCCAGAGTGATGGAAGTGGTGGTGTAATTTGTCAGGGTTATTGAGGATGGCCTTGGCTAGGAGCTGTTCATAAGGTATGGGGATCTTCTAGTAGAGGTGGCGCATGCCACTGAGGAAGCTCCGTATGAGCCACAGGCTACCTGATCAAGAGGACATCTCTTTAGATCCATAGGTGGGCCGTCAGTGTGCACCTGGTGGTATCTCAATACAGTATGGTGCCCATTTGTCACTGTAAAAATATGTCACTATAGGTGATAAGCATGGCATCCACCCAGCACTTAGATTTTATGCCTCCTAATTTTCTAGCCCAATCCCCAGGGACCATGTAAATTTCCTGCTAGTCCCAGTTTTTTGAAATGGTAAGTGGCTTTTGGCCAAATTGATATATGCTAGTGTTTTGTATTCTGGCACCAGTTGCCCCTCATCCTTTTTCATTGAACTTTACCATTGGACCTTCTATTCCTGCCTCCCAACAGTTTTAATGGAGTTTTGCTGTTTACCCCAGCTATTCTTTGAGGTCATGAACTCCAACTCTAACTACTATCTTAATGAAAGTTTCTACTGAATTCCCAATGGAATTTGTTAGTGAATTTATTTTGTTTATGGCATCTAGTTCTGATCTCACCTGTAAGTCGAAATGTTCTCTTATACGCCAATCATATCAAATGTGTTTATAATCTTATAAATACTATTTGGTGTCCTCTCATTTTTTGAGAAGAGAGTTCCAGTCTATTCAAGCTTAGCTGAAAAGGTGTATCCTCCAGTTCTGTTATCATGCCAATAAAGTCTTTTTTAAACACCTTCTGATGTCTTTTCCATGATATTGAAGTCAGACTCTTCACAGTTCTTCAATGTTGGTTTAACCAAATATGTTTTTAACATAATGAGCTTGATTTCCATGGAATCATGGAGACTCCATGGACATTAAGATGGTGGACTGATTTGGATTTAGACATCCCAACAGATTCCAGTTTTGCTGGTAGGGGAAAAGGGATGGGGCATAGCTCACTGATGAGAAAAATGTAAGCTTATTACTGAGTTCAAACAGATCCCGTTTTTGCTGTAGCAAGTCCATTAATCCACATGGTGGGAGCCACAAATTTATGGAGGAGATATAAATGGATATGAAGGCCTTAAAGTTACTGATGCACTGCATCAAAAAAACTGCCTTTGTGAATTAATTTTAAAAAATCTCACAAATTTGAAGTTATTTAAACACAAAACCTTTAAAAATTTGAAACCAAGTTCTGGCATGCCTGTGTTGGGAGAGTTTAGAAAAATCTGTTCCAAGGGTATTTTTTGACATTACTAATGTTTAGCTGCTTTCCAGCACCTACGATATTCCCAGTGAAGTGGAACAGGTTATTGTAGCTTCATAATTTGATTGATTGTTCAAGTCATACATACAACTCTGAAATAGTAGGAACTACCAATGCTGGAGTCTGAGATAGCGAGGTGTAGAGCTGGATGAACACAGCAGGCCAAGCAGCATCAGAGGAGCAGGAA
>JAHRHZ010000017.1:10921656-10957416 GCA_024137785.1 Ginglymostoma cirratum | reverse complement strand
CCTTCTTCAGAAATTTCTGAAGAAGGGTCCAGACCCGAAACGTCAGCTTTCCTGCTCCTCTGATGCTGCCTAGCCTGCTGTGTTCATCCAGCTGTACACCTTGTTATATACATACAACTCTATTTGTTTTGGCAAGGGATTGAATACTTGATAGACTTTTAAAGCATTGAATGTGCTTTCCTGACTGCGATTTTATTTTAATTTTATTTTGAAACCTGTAATTGATATTTAAAGCCCAATTTTATTTCATCTCTGCTTCTGATGTCTACCAATGCTGTATACTGTGTGAGTTGGCATGAGAACTTAAGAGCAGTTAACTTAACTCAGTTCTGAGGAAGGGTCACTGGACCCAAAACGTTAACTCTGTTTTCTCCTCCACAGATGCTGCCATGACTGGAACATACACTTGTACAGGGAAACTTACATCAACCTGTCTATTTTGATGCATAATATCTATCTGATCCTTGTTCTATAGTAGCTAAATCTAACTTTTGCCAAAGATAATAGGAACTGCAGATGCTGGAGAACCCGAGATAACAAGGTGTAGAGCTGGATGAACACAGCAGGCCAAGCAGCATCACGGGAGCAGGAGAGTTTTGGGTCTGGACTCTTCTTCAGAAATCTTCTTCAGAAATTTCTGATGAAGGGTCTAGGCCCGAAACGTCAAGCTTTCCTACTCCTGTGATGCTGCTTGGCCTGCTGTGTTCATCCAGCTCTACGCTTTGTTATCTCTAACTTTTGTCAATTCTGATCCAGCCACTCTTGATCCAAGTTCTACTTTGTCTCGTTCCAGCCATCCACCTCCTTAGCTTTCATCTGTCTTCTTTGTATTGTATTAATTAGTGTAATTTATTAAGGAATTGATACAGATATTAATAAACATATGTAGTACTTTTAATATCAATATTAATATAATCACTAGAAGTTATTAGTTGCACTAGTAAAATTGTAGGATTGAATGCATATTACGATATTAATCTTTTTTTTTCACTTTGTGTATAACTCATTTATGTGGGGGATTGGGTATTTATCCAGCTGCAAGAAGTGGTTTACCATTTGTTTAAAATCCCTACAAAGGCGAACCAATCTGTCGGGCTTCACAATCGGTATGACTGGTGCTGCCCATTCTGCAAACTATACGGTTTGATGGTTCCTTTGCTTTCCAGCCTCCTGATTTCTGCTCTACTTTTGCACGTAAGACAAATGGCACTGGAGGGCCTTGCAGAATTGTGGAACTGCTTCCTGGGCATCATGCAAAGTGACTTTGGCACCTTTGATAGTCTGTAGACCTTCCTGAAAACCTTCTGGCTATTTAATTAGGTCTTCATTCAAGCAGCTATTTTTTAGTTGAAAAATGTTGAGCTAATCAAGGTGAATCTTTCTCAACTAATTTTGCCCAATCAGGCTTGGGTCTGAGCCTTTTACTACAATCAGTGGTAACGGAACGAGCTACTTCTCATAAGAGACCGGAACCAAAATTGTACCCTTAATCTGTAAAGGTTCCTAGTATAAGTTCTCAGTCTAGCCAAGATCTTACGCAAACTTAAGGGTTGGAGTCCAGACTGAAGTTCGTTAAAGACTGGTTCGGCAATCACTGATACAGCCGTGTTGGTATCAACTTCCATTAGAACTGGGTGACAAATTAACGAGATGTTTATTTTAATTGGTTCTGATTTGAATGTTGCTAAGCAATTTAGTTGTTCTAAGGCAGATGGAGGTGGGCTTTCCAGGATATGCACTGTCCTGGATACCTGCCTATGAGTTCTCTTACTCAATTCAGATCCAGTGGGATTCTTGTGCTGTCTTGAATCCTCATATCAGCAGCAACTGCAATGGCTTGCTGTCCTGGATCCTGTAAAAAATATCAATTGTTTGGTTGAGGCTTGGGTTTGTTTTGGGGTTTTTGCTGTGGACTGACCTAGAGTCCCTCTGTTCAGAATATGTCCTGAGTGAGGCTATGCAATTACCTTCCCTGATGTGGTGTTCTTCAAGCTCTGTCAGCCTGGCCAGGGTGTCCACTTCCATCGGATTGCCCTGTAACTCGTATGCTCCACTTGCCACGATTTCTAATGGCAAAGCCAGTTATGGTGAATGTTTGAAGTCCAGATGGACTTCAGGTTGTAGGGGCTTTTGCAAGATTACATCATTAATCCCACTCTTGCCACCACTGAAGGACTTCCACAGAGGCCGGTATCCTGTCACCAAGTCACCCTTTAATTACACGTGCATAGTACTTGACACTGGTCCAGCTTCCTCACAGCTGGTTCTCATAGTGAGCAGAACCTGTGACATTCTTGTTTATATCTGTCAGCCAGGGCTCCCTTATTGGACCAGATTAACAGGCCCAGTCAGGGAACTTATATTCTATGTGGTTCACCTGGCTAACCTCATTACAATCACTATATTAAGATATGACTCAAGCAATATAGTTTCACGTATATGCAGGGTGAGTCCAGTAATGTTCGGTAAAAAATCCAGAAAGACTCTTCTGTAGTAATTTATTCACAACAGTAAGCGTCTACTGACTTTGATGGCATACAAAGAAATAATGAATAGGTGCATAGTGGTAAAGTAACGTAAGCCCAGTATCAGCAGCATTCAACATGGAGAAAGTTGTGCACGGCTCTTTTCCTGTAACATGCTAAGTTCTGGCAAAACTCATCTAAAAATAATTTAATGTCACAACACAACTTTTTATTGTGACACTGTGCTGAATTCCTAGATTCTTATTGGAATAAAGTCTGAACCCACAGTAGAAAATACAATAGAAGACATTTGAGCAAGAAAACATGTATTTCCCTGAAAATATGCAACCCAAGGTAAATGTGACATGCAAGACGAGATCTAGTCCATTTTTATACTTACCTAACTGGGGAATATTATAAACATGATGATTTTGTGTCTGATCACTATTTATGTTTGAGTGTGTCAGAATTATACACAAGAAAATCAAGAATAAAACCCAGTTGTTATTGATTAATAAAACTATTAAACACTCTCTGTGATACAGTTAAAGATCAGGGTAATAATCCATACAGAAGAAAATATGTTGTCATTATGAAAAGCTTGTAATTATTTTGTGAACCCAGGGTCGCTGAATTGAATTACAGTTTTAGATGGGTAAAAGTATTGAACATTGTATATTAGCACTACTGGTGTAAAAATTGCAGTTAGCTTCTTGGATCAATACATGAAATCGAGTTGGAGGTTGGGTGTGAGTGATGGGTTTCAGTCCATATATTTGATAGTGGGTTGGGGGTGGGGTGCAATTTTATAATGAGCTGAGAGTTAAAGTAGGTTTTAATCTCTCTAACAGTTTTATGTTTAACTATTAAAGTAGATAAGTTGGAACTGCTGGGTGTCTCCCAGCTGGGTGACTCTAGCCGAGAGCTGAGGACTTTCTCAGAGGCTTCCGGACACCAGCAAGTTCCCATTGGAGCCTTCAGTTTCCCAGGCAATTCCCACATAGGGAGCTAGTATGCAACTCCATTTTATGCTTCAGCAACAACGTTCTTCGTATTGGAGGATCTGGGCCAATAACCTCATGGTTACCTATTTGTAATCACGAAACAATTAGGACCTGAGTTTAACTCTGTGAAAGTGAACATGTTTTAAGTAGGTTAGAGTCAGGTAGAACTGTTCTTTGGTGTATGTATGGTATATTTTTGACATCACGATGCATGTCAGAGTATTTTCTACACTGAACATGGTTCAATTTGGAAATCTGGGAATTGTAACGTGTGGGTTGTTGTCAGTTCTATATCTAAATTTGAAATTGTAGTGTTGAAAAAGATATCGACACAGCTTTTTGTGGAAATAAGATCTTCACATAAAAATACACAGATTCTATGGTAAGTTTAATTATATTCAATATTTTAAATATTTCTCAGCATTCTTTTGGAGATTTGCTCATGAGGTAGAAAGGTCACTACATCAAGGCGGGGAATGAGGAAGTTGGATTGGTCAATATCATCGACATGGAAAAAGAGCCTATATTTGTAGGGAAGTAATTTGGAAAGAAATTCTATACTTTTTATCCAGAGATATTGAAAAACAATAGTTTTTGATTGTTTCAAAGTATTTTCCTTTTCCACTTCAGAAAGATAAGACATTTTTATAAGCAGTTGTTAAGTAAGCAATTATTAATTCTGAATTCACAATTTAAATAGGTAAAGCATAAATGCATTCCTCTAATGTATGTATGCCTCTTTTACTTAAGTAAAAACATAATTTCTATAAATAACCATATCTTTTTAAAAATATCTTTTACCTTTCATATAATTTGGAAAAATAACTTATTGTTATTATCTTCTACTTCTATAACCTTTCCTATTTCCTTTTCTTTTTTCCATTCTTCTTCACGGGAAATAGTAGGTGCACTGTGCACCAAGGGAGATGTTGAGGGCAGCACAGCTAATTTCCTATTAGTGGATAAAGAACCTAGATTATATGTGGAAGAGAGTCACACTTACACTCAACTCACTCCAGATTGCTGCTCACATGAGGAAAGCTGCAGGAATATTGATTTTGAGTGCAGAGTGGGAACAAGATACAGGAGAAAGAAATGTACTCCAGTATCCTTGCTTTTGCAGTTTTATTATTGGGTCCAAGAGCAGTTGTATACACAAAGAAATAGGGAAGGTGGTGGGACCAAAGCAGATGAAACAATGGGCAAAGCATGGAACAAAAGAGTAAGGACATGTTGAAGAGGAGACAATACTCAGAACAGGGAAGGATAATGGGGCAATGGAAACAAGGCAGTGTAGATGTGTAGTTTTATTATTGGTTTTTATCCTGACTCCCTGACTCTCATAAATCCTTGAATCGTGCCCTATCCCTCTTGCTCTATTACACATCTACACTGCTGTGTTTCCATTGCCCCATTATCCTTCCCTGTTCTGAGTATTGTCTCCTCTTCAACATGTCCTTACTCTTTTGTTCCATGCTTTGCCCATTGTTTCATCTGCTTTGGTCCCACCACCTTCCCTATTTCTTTGTGTATACAACTGCTCTTGGACCCAATCCTTCCCCATCTACCCCAAACCATTCATTTTTGAGAAGTCTAGGAATGAAATCAGTAGGATGAGAAGAGGCCTGAGAATTTAAATAAAATAAATAAGGTGAAATACAAATACATAAAACGAAATGAAGAAGCGTGAAGGCTTAAATATATTGAAAAGAAAGTATATGTAAATAAACATAAGCTTACCAAAATATATCCAATAATGGTGAAAAATGGAGATCATAGAGGTACTAAAAAGATTAGGAAACAGAATTGAGCCAACAAAGGGAGGTCTTGGGTAGAAAAGAGAAAACAAATGAGGTAGACACCAGATTTTTAAAAAGTTAAGTTATTGTTGGTTTCTTAATCCTGTAGATGCAGCTTCATTTGTCATTTGCCAGTTATGACAGTGATACATTGGTGTTTTGGATAATGTTCTGAAATTCTTGGTAATGATTTTTAAATATATTTCGGCATAAACAGTTCAAAGCCCAGTGGAGTTTGCTTAAATGGTAAATAAGGGTTTTACCGGACACTGGTTTTCCAGTACTAGCTGTTCCAGTATAATTACAACACTGGCATCTGTGAAGCATCTTGGAAAATTACCCAAGGATGTCCTGGACAAGCAAGGCAGGACAAATCCAACACAGCCAATTACTGCGCTATTAGCATATCCTCGATCATCAGCAATGTGATAGAAAAGTCATTGACAGCGCTATCAAGTGGCACATACAAGGGAATAACCTGCTGTCTGACAATGAATTTGGGTTCTGCCAGGGCTACTCATCTCATGACATTCGTACTGTCTTGGTTGAAATAATATCAATACGTCTGAACTCCAGAGTTGAAATGAGAGTGACTGTCCTTGACATCAAGGCAGCATTTGACTGAGTATGGAATCAACGGGCCCTAACAAAACTGGAAAAATTGGGAATTATGGGGTAAACTCTACATTGAGTCATACCTGGCACAAGGGAAAATGGTTATGGCTGTTGGCATTTGATCATCTTAGTCCCACGATATCACAGCAGGAGTTCCTCAGGGTGATGTCTTAAGTCCGATCATCGACAGCTGCTACATCAATGACTTTCCCTCCATAAGGTCATTCTCAACTCTACAGATACTTCTTGTGTTCATATGCAGCAAGGCCTGGACAATATCTGTGCTTTTGCTGATAAGTGCTAACTAACATTCGTGCCACACAACTGTCAGGTAATGAAAACCTCCAAAACAGGAAAATTTAACCATTGTTCCTTCAATGCCATTGCCATCATTGAATCATCCACCATCAATATCCTTTGCATCACCATTGTCTTGAAACTGAACTCTGGCTAGAAAAGCAGGTCAAAGGCTAGGAATTCTAGGTGAACAGCTCATGCTTTGTTTCCCTAATTCTTGGCCACCCTGTACAAAACACAAGTCAGGAGTGTGATGGAATACTGTCCACTTGCCTGGATGGTTGTAGCTCCAACAATACACAAGAAGCTCAACACTACTCAGGACACAGCTGCCCATTTGATTGGCATCCTAACCACCATCTTCCACATTCACTCCCTTCACCATGGACACACAGTGGCAGCAGTATGTACCATTTACAAAATACACTGTAGTAACTCACCAAGGATCTTACAACATCACCTTCCAAACCCTCTAACTCTACCACTTCAAAGGATGAGAGTCACAGATGCATGGGAACACCATCATCTGCAGGTTCCCCTCTAGGTCCCACAGCATTTTGATCTGGATATCATCATTTGTTCACTGTTACTGGATAAAAATCCTGGAACTCCCTCTCTAACAGCACTGTGGGTGTACCTGCCCCCAAGGGCTGCCACAGTTTAAGAGGTGGATCACCACCACTTCTTCCAGGGCAGCTTGGGATGGGCAATAAATCTCAGTGATTCCCACATCCTGTCAATTAATAAAAATAAATAGAGCAGTGGCTTTTTTTTTGTGGACAAGGCCAAATTTCAGGTTGGTTTTGTACTGATCTCCCCTTATTCGTTACATTACTTCAATACTTAATCAAATTTATTTTCCCTGTTGCTTTAAATGAAAACAACAATGTGTGGGTTATTTGTAAATCTGAATTTAGGCTTGTTGCAATAATCTTTTTTTAAAATTCATTCTTTCAGATATTTGGGTTAGTGTGCAGTAGATTGGACATTTTATTTAAGTTAGACATTTGGTTATCTAACACACTTATTCACTCCGAAAATTATAAAGAGCCACCAAATTGCTGACTGTTTTCATTACTGGCAATGGCTTATTCTATCTTTCCTCAAAGATTGTTACTTGTAGGCCAAATGTATGCATTTGCACTGACGTTTTATTCCGCAATAATTGTTCCTGGCTCCAGCTATTAAAATGCTCTGGTTTTATGTAAATTTGTTGCAAATTCCTATTCTTTTCCAACATTTTCCACAGTTAGCTAAGGAATAGAGTTCCAAGTGGATATTTAGAGGTTATGAGTAATTAGTTTTGGTAATTCCATAAAGCAGTAACCTTTAAACAAAATAATATAACAAGTATGTGCCCCTTAACCTTTATTTATCTGTTATAAAACTTACACAAAAACAAAGCCAATAATTCATTTGCTCTTGCCTGTTTTGCTGACTGAGAAGATAAATGTTACAAACTAAACAATTTATATTTCATAAAAGTAATTTCCAAACCTGAATTGTACATTAGGTACATGTTCTCATTTGGTGAAAAGTGTTGTACTTGTGTTCAGCAGTAGATGCTTTAACACTCTGTGTTCCTTATACTAAGTATTGTTGGCTTGCTTATTGCTCAAAATAATAGCAAATGAGGATGACTCGGAGCTAAATGTCCAGAAAAGTACTGCACACAGTCCGATATAAAATGGAAACTATTAGCTTCCTAGAAAAAGTCCTTCCCTTCCGTGATAAGCAGAATGGTAATCATCTCTAAGATTTGTTCTGCATCACTAAATTACCTTTTATAAATAGCTTTTTACTGGAAATAGCTATACATTTACTATTTCCTTTTAATTAAGGTGAGAGTTGACAACTGAGACGGATTGAACATTTTCTTCTTTACTAAAGTGCCAGCACCAACAGAATGCACAATGTGTGACAGATTGATAGAAGAGTCTGCTTTTGTTTTTGTGAACTCCAAGGTACTGGAAGTGATGTTGGAGGGATTTTAATTATATTAACCAGTACTTTCCATTCCAGAAATGTCACTTCAATTTAATTCAATACAAGCGTGGCTGGTCATCAGCCTTATCTGTACTTTACCACCAGGCCTGTATATCGTTTGATTCCCTGAGAGCTCAAAACTCCATTTGTCTCAGCCTTATGTCCAACAATGGAGCAGCCACACTTTTAGACCACAGATCATAGAATCATACGGTACAAAAGAGGCCTTTTGGTCCATGGAGTCTGTACCACCAAAAGTACACTACTATTGGACTGGTTCTGGTTTGTAATCAGTAATTTGCTGATCTTAGGTGGTTCGAATCACCCCCAGATCCCTGGTCCTCATTTAGGCAATGTGAAATGAAGAAGGCAATAGGCAGATGTTTCACGGCAGAAAATCTACGTGTTTACTTAAATACAAAAAAAAAGTATAATACAAAAATTAAGGTAAATGCAATTTGCAGTGAAATTAACACTATTAATTATACAGAGGACAGTAATTAAATGCACTATTAAATTAAATACAAATTAAATACAATTAGAACCTAAAACAACAGTTTTGATCACAGAAACTAATCAGGCGTCCTACCCTTAAGGTCCCATGCACTGTCATCACATGCCTTCCCCTCCCCTTGGGGTCTCAGGAGTTTCAGCTCACCACTGAGGAAAACACAGTTTTAAAATGTGGCTGGATGTTGAGGTTCTTGCCATTGGTTCTCTTGGTTCGGAACAGGCCCATGTCTGGAAGCTGTTGTTTGGATAACACTTGGTTGGTTTCCTCCCTCTCGAATATTCTTTGTTGCAAGTTTGCAAAAGTCAAGTTCATTGTGCTTGAGCAGTCAAGTCCATTTGAGGATTACACATGAGGGTAAGCTAGCCAGTAATATAAATGAAGACTGTAAGAGTTTCTTTAGATATATAAAGGACAAAAGAGAGGCAAAAGTAGACATTGGACCACTGGAAAATGACGGTGGAGAGATAATAGTGAGAAACAAGGAAATGGCTGAGGAACTGAATAATTACTTTGCGTCGGTCTTCACTGTGGAAGACATGAGTAATGTCCCAAGAATTCAAGAGGGTCAGAGGGCAGAGTTGAGTATGGTGGCCATCACCAAGGAAAAGGTGCTAGTAAAACTCATTGGCCTGAAGGTGGATGAATTACCTGGACCAGATGGACTACACCCCAGAGCTCTAAAGGAGATAGCTGAAGAGATAGTGGAAGCATTAGTGGTGATCTTTCAGGAGTCGCTAGAGTCAGGGAGGGTCCCAGAGGACAGGAAAATCGCTAACGTGACACCCCTGTTTAAAAAGGGAGTAAGGCAAAAGACGGAAAATTACAGGCCGATTAGCCTAACCTCGGTTGTGGGTAAGATTTTGGAGTCCATTGTAAAGGATGAGATTTCTGAATATTTGGAAGTGTATGGTAAAGTAGGGCAAAGTCAACATGGTTTCATCAAGGGGAGGTCATGCCTGACAAACCTGCTAGAATTCTTTGAGGAAGTAACGAACAGGGTAGACCAAGGAGATCCAATAGATGTTATCTACCTGGACTTCAAAAAGGCTTTTGACAAGGTGCCGCACAGGAGGCTGCTGAGTAAGATAAGGGCCCATGGTGTTAGAGGCAAGTTGCTAGCATGGATAGATGATTGGCTGTCTGGCAGAAAGCAGAGAGTGGAGATAAAAGGGTCTTTCTCAGGATGGCAGCCGGTGACAAGTGGTGTTCTGCAAGGGCCAGTGTTGGGACCACAACTTTTCACTTTACACATTAATGATCTAGATGAAGGAACTGTGGGCATTCTGGCTAAGTTTGCAGATGATACAAAGATAGGTGGAGAGGCAGGTAGTATTGAGGAGGTTGGGAGGCTGGAGAAGGATTTGGGCAGGTTAGGAGAGTGGGCAAAGAAGTGGCAGATGGAGTACAACATGGGAAAATGTGAGGTCATGCACTTTGGTAAGAAGAATAAAAGCATGGACTATTTTCTAAATGGGGAGAAAATTCAGAAGTCTGAAGTGCAAAGAGACTTGGGAGTTCTAGTCCAGGATTCTTTCAAGGTAAACTTGCAGGTTGAGTCAGTAGTCAGGAAGGGAAATGCAATGTTGGCATTTATTTTGAGAGGACTTGAATATAAAAGCAGGGATGTACTACTGAGGTTTTATAGGGCCCTGGTCAGGCCACATTTGGAGTATTGTGTGCAGTTTTGGGCCCCATATCTCAGGAAGGATGTATTGGCCCTGGAGCTGGTTCAGAGGAGGTTCACAAGAATGCTCCCAGGAATGGAAAGCTTAACATATGAGGAACATTTGAGGACTCAGGGACTGCACTTACTGGAGTTTAGAAGGATGAGGGGGGATCTAATTGAAACCTTCAAAATACTGAATGGCCTGGACAGAGTGGATGTTGGGAAGATGCTTCCATTGATAGGAGAGACTAGAACCCAAGGGCACAGCCTTAGAGTAAAGGGAAGACCTTTTAGAATGGAGATAAGGAGAAACTTCTTCAGCCAGAGAGTGGTGAATCTGTGGAATTCACTGCCACAGAAGCCTGTGGAGGCCAGGTCATTAAGTACATTTAAGACTGAGATAGATAGGTTCTTGATTATCAAGGGGATCAAGGGTTATGGGGAGAAAGCAGGAGAATGGGGTTGAGGAACTCATCAGCCATGATTGTATGGTAGAGTAGACTTGATGAGCTGAATGGCCTAATTTCTGGTCCTATGTCTTATGGTCTTACAAATGTGGGCACTCTCATCATGTGAATTTTACAAGTTCAAAGTCCTTTTCCAAATAATGTGGGTGGTCATGTTGATTACATATCCGTGGTGTTGCTTACCTCCTTGAAGGTTTGCAAAAGTCAAGTTCTTTGTGCTTGAGCGGTCAAGTCCATTTGAGGCGTATATCTTGTTGGTTTGTTTTCAGTGAAGGATGTTGATTCATATCAATCATGAATTCCTTCCTGAGATAGAGGAGTGGTTTCAATCCACAAAAATGTCAGCTGACCCTTGACCAGCGGTCTTTTGTAGCCATTTGTCTCCAAAACAAAATATAAAAAGTAGTTTGAAGTTCAGAACATACTGGGGTATAACACTTCAATATGCTGAGTGTGACAGTCCTTACAAGGTCCAGGAAAGGGTCTGCAGAACTGTTTGTTCAAGGCTTGGACTAGTCTATGTATGTCATGAGTCATGGCTCTATTTTGATGTTCAACAAAGTTCCTTTTTACTTGGGCTTAGAACATACATAGAAAATAGAACAGAGAACAGTACAGCACAATTTTGTGCCGACCTGTTACCCTACTAAGATCAATCTACCCTGCATACCCTACATTTTACTATCCTCCATGTGCCTATCCAAGAGTTGCTTAAAAGTCTCTAAAGTATCTGACTCCACTACCACTGCCAGAAACACATTCCACACGCCCACCACTCTCTGTGTGAAGAACCTACCTCTGACATTCCCCTATTCCTTCTTCCAATCACCCTAAAATTATGCCCCCTTGTAATAGTCATTTCTGCCCTGGGAAAAAGTCTCTGACTATCCACTCTATCTATGCCTGTCATCATCTTGTAAACCTCTATCAAGTCACCGCTCATCCTTCTTCACTCCAATGAAAAAAGCCCTCGCTCCCTCAACCTTTCCTCATAAGACCTGCCCTCCAGTCTAGGCAGCACTCTGGTAAATCTCCTCTGCACCCTCTCTAAAGCCTCCACATCTTTCCTGTAATGAGATGACCAGAACTGAACACAATATTCCAAGTGTGGCCTAACCAGAGTTTTATGAGGCTTCCTGAGTTATTATACTGAGGAAAATTGCACACAGTTCTGGTCCACATTTGATCTCACTAAAGCCCTGTACAATTGAAGGATGACTATCTTATAGTTGTACTCTCACCCCCTTACAATTGTTTTGAAAATAGTAAGCTTAGATATCAATATTCAAATTCTGTCATCTAATTTTAATACTGGAGATATTCATGGACTAAAGCGATTAAAAAAGAAAATGCTCACTAAAATTGCTGCTATGATCCCCTCACCAGGTTGAGCCAAGTTCAGAACACCATCTGTAAATAAGGATCAGTCTAAGCCAAAATTGATATTGTAATAAAAGGGCACTCAAATTCTGATTTGTATCTCCTGGTTGATTTCTGTCTTCCTAAGAGTTACACATTGGGATGAAAGTTGCCTGCAGATCATTCAGCTTGAAAGCACAATGATGCCAGATACAGAATCCACAAAAAGAATAACATTTTAACAGGTGCTTTTGAGCAGCACAGCAGAGACAAGGAGAAATGGATTTGTCAGTAAGAACTGTAAGACACGTCCTCCCTCTGTCTCTGCCTGTTTCTCTTGTTGCGCTCAAAGGTCAATGCCCGGTGAAAAAGTGACTTGAAACAACAACCGTTCACTGACAATTTGAGGTCTACAAACTTCACCACTGCTGAAGAAACAAGGTAACTGTTAAACACTTAGGACTCATTTAAAATCTAAGACCTTGACAACTTTCCTTTAAATTACAGCTGTCTTTACCTTCCTGTCTATAAAGACACCTTCGCCCCATACCCTACCTTCCAACTTCTTTTGAAGTTAATTATATGTTTGTATGTACATTAGTTATCATAGTTTTACTGTTTATCCAGGTGAAGTAAGTAACAACATTTTTCTTTCTTTCACTCAAGGAAACCTGTGTTTTAGCTTCTTCATTTTGATCTTGTTAATAACATTTTGGCTGAAGTATGATAATTGTGTGCTACAAAATAGTTTGTTGCAACAAACCAAGAAGGGGTTAAAAAGAAGGGAGCCAATCATTCCTTACCTGGTCATAACATGATATAATATAACGTGTCTTTTACCTTTCTAAGTGCTCTCTGTACCTTTACGTAAACTGGTAATATAAATTGTAAATACTGTAACTGAGATGTTGCTCCTCCAGTTTTCTCTGTGATTCGCTGGAACATTGCCGCATGCCGAGGACAGACAATTGGGCATGCGAGTAAGATGCTGTGTTATAATGACGGAGTATGGGAACATCGGGGTCATGCTTGAGCACGGAACAAAGTGATCACCCAGTCTGCGTTTGGTTTCTCCAATGTAGCATTGACCACACTGGGTGCAGCAAATATAATTCACAAGATTGGAGGAGTTACAGGTGAAATGCTGCTTCATCTGGAAAGACTGTTTAGGCCCTAGGATGATGAGCAGAGAGGAGGTGAAGGGGCAGGTGTTGCATCTTTTGTAGTCACATAGGAAGGTGCTGTGGGAAGTGAGGGTGGTGTTGTGGTCCTCAATCACCAGTAATCTCTCCGAGGCATCCTTGACCCTAGCATCTGGGAGGCAACATGTCTTCCTGGAGTAATATCACAGTTCTAATTTTTCTTGCTGTACAGTCTCTTCTGAACAACATTATCTACTTTTCTGATGCCTGACATCACTTCAACAATTTCCATTTCCTGGTCCAAACAACCTCATCTTCACTGTCACTTCTCTAATCCTTCCATAACTCAATCCCCCACCAGACTAGTATTGGAACTCCCTGCTGCTTCCACACATGAAGGCCCAGCCAGCATCCATTCACCATCACACTCCTCTGCCTGGCTGAGCTTGTCCGTACTCTGAACAATTTCTTGTTCAACTCCACTCACTTCCTCCAAATAAAGGGTGTCGTTACAGGTCCTAGTTATGCCTAATTTTTTTGTGGGATATGTGGAACTTTCATTTTTTCAGTCTTAGCCATCCCTCATCTGTTTTTTTCAGATACAACCTCTTCCATACTTACCTTGTCAAGTCCCCTAAAAATCTTGAATGTCTCAATAAGGTTGCCTCGCTTTCTTCTAGTTTCCAATGAATACAGGGCCAAACCACTTAACCTCTTCTTATAAAACTGTCTTTCCATACCTGGTCTCTACCTAGTGAACCTTCTCTGACTGCCTCTAATACCAGTATGTCTTTCCTTAGAAAAGGGGCCCAAAACTGTTCACAGCATTCCTGTGGTCTGGCTAGTGCCTCATATAGTTTTAGCAAAACTTCCCTACTTTTAGACTCCATTCCCTTTAAACTAAAAGCCAACATTACATTTGCCTTCCCTATTATTTTTGAACTTGAATGATAGTTTTTTTTATAATTCATGGATGAGGGCTCCAAAATCCCTCTTTTCCAAAGCTTTCTGAGGTCTGTCTCTATTTAAATATATCCCTCCATTCTTTATGCAAATGTGCATAACCTCACATTTCCACACAATATATTTCACCTGCCAAGTTGTTGCCAATTCACTTAATGTGTCTACATTCCTTTGCAGACTGTTTGTGACAACCTCACCACTTGCCTTCCCACCTATTTTTGTGTCATCCACAAACTTGGCTATCGTATATTCACTTTCGTCATCTAAGTCATTAATATATATTGTAAATGTTAAATGACCCCTGTGGTACACCACTGGTTAGAGGTTGCCATCCTGAAAATACATCCCTTATCCCATTTTTTGTCTTCTGTTAGTTAGCCAATCTTCCTCTGTGCTCATATACTACACCCAACAACATGGGCTCTTATCTTATTCGGTAGCCTAATGTGTGGTATTTTATCAAAAGCTTTTCAAAAGACTCAACATACTTCATCCATTTCTTCTCCTTTATTTATCCTGCATGTTACCTCCTCAAAGAATTCTAGTAAATTTGTCAAGCATGATTTCTCCTCTTGGAGCCATGTTGACTTTCCTTATTCATATTATATGTATGTAAATGCACTGTTATTACTTACTTTGTTATAGAATGTAACATTTGCTCAAGAACAGATGTAAGCTATTTGCGCTATAGTTACCTATTTTGTCTCCTTTTTCCCTTTTTTAGGTAGCACAGAGGCCATGCAGAGTTACTGATGTGGGAGGTTGGGGGAGATAAAGGTTGATGAGAGCAGATGTAGCAGGCAATCGTAGAAGTGGCATGATATGAGCTCTGTTTTGAGGTGGGTATAGTAGCAGAGATAGAGTAGGTGTGAGGTAGCAGCGAGAAGAGTGTGGCACTTAGCCTGGAGGTATAGAGGAGGTTACTGGACAGAGAAAATTCATTCGTTACTGGGTATAGGGGTGTCGGTTAGCTCAGTTGGCTGGATGGCAATGCAAGTTCAATTCCCACACCAGCTGAGGTCATCAGGAAAGACACTCCTTCTCAACCTCTCCCTTCGCTTGAGGTATGGGGACCCTCAGGTTAGACCACAGCCTGTTGACTTTCTCTCACTCTCTAATGAGAGAGCTATCCTATGGTAAGACCATGGTGACTTTACCCTAACTTTACTCCAATTCATAAGATTTTGATTGAGGATATAAGAAAAAAAAGCTAATTGGAATCTCTGCAAATCAAGCAGCTAGGTCACTGGTGGCCAGCTGATCCTGTTCTGCACAGTCCCCATTGCTATTTGCTGCCAGTACTTTTGTACCTTGATGCCATATTGTTCGCAAAATCTGTTATAAACTGAACAGACACCCAGATGGCCAATTCACTTGTTTAATGATCTCATTATGCGTGATGAATGTGCATTGTTACTTTCCAAGCAGGACCAGGATGCCAAAGTGTTAACAACAGGGAGTTTATTAAGGAGGTGTTAACTGGGCAGGTAGGAGGGTTGAATTAAGCTGTTTCTCACCCAAAATGGTCATTAACATCACATGATCAGACTTAAAGTGACAGACCACCAAACTTACACACATACATATCACATATAATCTGTAAATATACTACAACAGTGAATTTTAAATTTTGAAGAAAAAAGACATTGGTATTGATTGGATCTACAGGAATGGTGTGATATGAGGTGAAGTGATGTGGAGGTGCCGATGTTGTAGTGGGGTGGGCGAGGTCAGAATTCATATGACACATATTAAAAAACACAAGTTTTTGGAGCCTTGCTCATCTTTCAGGTGTTAGTGAGGTGGCATCAGACACAGAACTTGAAGACCAAAGGGTCACACCACTGATGAAGATGTATTAAACATTAGAAGGTTTTAATTGATTAATATATATATATAGTGTGTGTGTGTGTGTGTCTGTGTCTGTCTGTGTCTGTGTCTGAGTCTGAGAGTCTGAGAGTCTGAGAGTCTGAGACTAGTGTATAGTGTGATGGGGTCGCCTGTAGTGCAACATGATCCGAGATCCCGGCTGAGGCTGAGTCTGAGTCATGGGTACCAGACTTGTCTATCAGCCTCTGCTTGGCGACTCTGTGTTGTTATGTATCCCAAAGTCCACCTTAGAGGATGTTTACCCGAAGATCCAAGGCTGAATGTCCTTGACCACTGAAGTGTTTCCCCACTGGGAGGGAACATCCCTGTCTGGCAATTGTTGCACAGTGTCGTAGCCTCTGCATGGTCTCACCAATATACCATACCTCAGGGCATCCTTGCCTGGAGCGTATAAGATAGACGACATTGGCCGAGTCACGTGAGTATCTGCCATACATGTGGTGGGTGGTGTACCCATGTGTGATGGTAGTGTCCATGTCAAAGATCTGACATGTCTTGCAGAGGTTGTATAGTGTTGTGGTCAATGTTGTCCTCAAGGTTGGGTAGTTTGCTGCGAACAATGGACTGATAAAAGTTTGGCAGTTGTTTGAAGGTGAGAATTGGAGGCGTGGGAAAGATCTTGGCGAGGTGCTCATCTTCATCGATAATGTGTTGAAGACTGACAAGAACATGGTGTGGTTTCTCTGCTCCCATGAGGGGAAGGTGCTGATACAGATGTTGAATGACTGATAGAGAAATAAAATCGGGTCTTATACAACACACAAAGTTCTGAGGAAGGGCCACTGGACCCGAAACGTTAAGTCTGTTTTTTCCTTCACTGATGCTGCCAGACCTGCTGAGCTTTTACAGCAACTTTGTTTTTGTTCCTGATTTACAGCATCCGCAGTTCTTTCGGTTTTTATTTAAAATCGGGTCTTGTTGGCATGAAGAGTCATAGAGCTGAACAGCATGGAAACAGACCCTTGGTCCAACTTGTTCGTGGCCAACCAGATATCCTAAATTAATCTACCCCCATTTGCCAACATTTGGCCCATATCCCTCTAAACCCTTCCTATTGATATACCCATCCAGATGCCTTTTAAATGTTGTTATTGTGCCGGCCTCCACCACTTCCTCTGGCAGCTCGATCCATTATCAATAGGCAAAGTTGCTAAGGGGAATATACAGATAAAAGCAGAGGACCGTGAACAATTCCTTTAGTGAACCCAGAAGTGACTCTCCATGGAAGAGAAGACATTTGCTGCAGATGTGCTGGCTGCTCCCATATGTTAGAGTAGGAGCAAGTAGTTCTATAAACTTGAACAAAGGAGAAGCGGTGGAAGACAGAGCAATCAACCTAGTCTAACACTGTACAAAGTTTCAGCAGAATAAGTGAAGATAACATACCAGATACAGCCAGATAGGATGCCAATCATATCATTGACTAAGGTAGACCCAATGCTGTGACATGAACATAAAGCACAATGGAGGGATTCATATTAAATGGCGTTGGAAGATGACAATACACTCAAGAATCTCAGCAAGTAAAGACAGTTTAGAGTTGCATGGCATAATTAGTGAAGAAGTACCGTTTTGCAGCTCAACATGCTATCTAGCTAATGTTCTCTCTATGTTCTAATGATATGGACCATAAATGGTTGCCAAGCTAGCATGGCAGTAATACCACAACGATTACTACTGCTTCATGGACAATTAATGATTGCGACTGTTTCATTTTCATTTAAGTAGCTTTCATGTAGGCACTTTTGTTATAATTTTTATTTGATAATTTATGTTTAAAGAATTGTGATAATTGATTCATTTGAAGGATGGAAGAGGTATAAACATTTTTTGAAAAGCCACTACTTGACCTGCTGTGTTCATCCAGCCCCATGCTTGTTATCTCGGATTCTCCAGCATCTGCAGTACCTTTTATCTCCAAAACTAATCCCGTGGCTTTCACAGAAACTAGCTCCCCCGCCCCCTCTGATATTAATGACATGGTTGGATATTGTATTTCACGAGGAATCATAATTCTTCATATTTGTTGATCTGGTCTTGAAATACCCTCTCAAGAGCCACTGTGTCATGGAATTTCTCAATGACACTCCTGTTTTGGTCATTCAGTTTTTTTTTTCTGGGTCTACGCTTTCCTGGACTTTCAAGTTGCATTCCAGTGGTCACTCACAAGCATAATTCTAGCTCTTCATTGACAGCTAGTTTAATCAAAACTTGTTCTGGCTTTCCCATAAGCTCTAATCTTGCTCAGTGGCATCCAGAAAATACTTTTTGTGCGCTTTCTAACACCCACTTTCAACTATTAGTGGCATACAGCTTCTCTGAGCTTTCGCAGCTCCCAGTACTTCCCTGAGTCGTCACTACACAAAACCCGTGTACACAGCAGGCCAAGCAGCATCATAGGAGCAGGAAAGCTTGACGTTTCTGGCCTAGACCTGAAGGGTTCTCCAGCATCTGCAGTTCCTATTATCTCTGTTACAAAACCCGTGTAGTTCAGTTGTCTCCCAGTAGTACAGCTAAAAGCAGCACTGCCTAACAAAGATTCTAACTCTGTCTCCCACTCCAACTAACTTTGAACTTGTCTTCTGTGAATTCTGAACTGTTCTTATTGACCTATTGAAAACCTTGCAACAAGCAATTGCATTAAGCCCTGTTACTCAGTAGAATTGAATCTTGCCACCTAGCAACTCTTGGAAATGTTCGTTGCATAAATGTTAACCTGTCACAGAATGCTGACTTGCTTATTGCAAAAAATGGATACCAAAAAAGGATTTAACCACATTATTAAAAACCACAATGCTTCATCTGTTTTACAACCTCTCTGGACAGGGATGTTTTATCTCTGGGAGACTAACAAAAATTAACCAGTGCTGGGAATAATTACATTGGCTGGAAAAAAAAAAGACACAATTGAGGTAATAATCCAGCATTTGAAATTCAGAGAAGAAAAAGACAATTTAGATGATACTTCAGTTGAATTAACTGGAATTAAATTGCCAATGAAGCAGCTGGCAATAAAACTGGAAAAAGATGTCTGAAAACTTGACAGGAAATGAAAACATCTGAGCCTGAAAAAGAAAGAGATCTAGAAAGGTGAAACAAGAATTGCAAAATGAAGAAGAGAGGCAGGAGAAAGATAAAGAAGGAGAAAGAGAACACCAGTTTAAAATGCTGGAACTAATAAAGAAGGATATCTTTGACTCTGATGGAAACATGGAAGCAGAAATATATCTGTCCAGCCCAGGACGCATCGGGTAACTGTTTAAATTTGTGCGCCCTCCCAAGGAAAGGGATGTTGATGTTTTTTACATTTATTTCGATAGATAGTTGAACAGATGAAGTGGCCAAAAAAAAACTGGTCACTGATCACTGCTCACACAAAGCAGGTTGATTGGATGAACTCATGAAGTTTATGCCAAGCTTTCTGATGATGTTTCTCCAAATTATGAGATGGCAAAAAGGCTACTCCTGGTATTCATGAGTTGGTCCTTGAGGCTTATATGCAGACATTTTGGAACCTCTAGAAATAGACTGTCGCGCATATTTGGACTTTTAGACCATAAAGCAAATTAACTTTGATCGTTAGATGCACTAAAGGTAAAGGCCATATATAGGACCCTTGAGGACATATTTCTCCTAGAGCAATTTAAAACTGTACTCCCTTCTTTAGGAAGACCCCACATAGAAAACTAGAAGGCTTCAACTGCCAGACAGGCATCTGAGATGGCTGAGGATTATGATCTTATCCACAAATCTAAATACTTTTTCTGTCACCCCCACAAAAGATAGAAGGTAGGTGAGTGAAAGGTGGGTGAATGGCCATGGATAAGCTGGGAACATTCTGGAATCTCCTACTCAGGGTGGGAATGGTGCCCAAAAGCTGCAGAGACATTCCACTCCTCCCACCTTGGTCAAAATAACTATTGCTACTTCATCTTTCTTTTGAATTCCTCTTTATTGCAAGACTTCACAATATGGTGTTGAAAGCAAATATTCTCACCAAAGATACACAGCATACATGAACTGTGGCATCAAGACAGGATTATGTGGTGTCACATTGGTTTTAACATCAGAAAGAAAGACAAGGAAGGAAAGTGAGAGAAAGAATTGTACCATTGAATCTTCAACCGTTATTCAGTTACAAATCGCTTACACTCAAAATATTTGCTGTAACTATTCATCTCGCATTCTGTCAGTGTTGTTTTTCTGGCTTAGATAACTAACATACTATTGTCATAATGGAAATAAAAAAGAGAAATCAATTTGGCTGTAATACCTGAATTCTCAAAAAGCATAATTTACTAGTATAGCATTTGTTGAGGAGGAAATCTCAGTTAGCATTTTAGGTCTGCAACCCACAACCTGAACAGTTTTGGAATGTTAACTCTATTTCTCTCTCAGTAGATGCCATCAGATCTGCTGAGATTTTCCAGTATTTTCTATTTTTTTATTTTAGATATCCAGCATCCACACTACTTGCTTCTGTAGAATGGATTCTGAACTGTCCATCAGCCGTACATTTCCAATCTGCTACTATAATCAGTGTTAGAAAGTCTAATTATTTTTCCATCTTCTTGGAGCATTGGGAAGGTTAATTTTGAAACTACGGTATTCAAGCAGCAAGTTCTGGGCCAAAGTATAAATTTAGTGCATCAAAGTGTCTAAATGTAGTGCAAACATTATGGTGACTTGTTTATTAAGAGATGCACGACCTTTTATTTGAAAAGTCAAAAATATAATTTATATTGTAATGCAGTAATAGGCACTGGTGTGGAATACACTTTGATAAACTGACTGAAAATAGTTGTTACTGCTTATGTAGTTTAGATGATTTAGTTTTGGTAATCTTCTGATTAATTGTAGTTTCCGTGTCCCACTGTTCTCATTTTTAGATGCACCAGGATGAGACAGTTTGCAAATATTGTGGAGTTAGTTATCTAATACATCGTGAATTCAAATTAATGGAAGAGAAACTGAAAGCAATGGAAGCAGAAATGGAATTTTACCGTGAAAGTGTTGAACGTGAAAAGAAGTTGCAAAGGGAGCTTTGTTCAATGAAGCAGCATATGGAACAGTTGAAAAGTGATAATCAACAGAAGAAGGAAAGGTAAGTATAAAGTCTTTGGATATAATTTTTAGCATCAAATGTTGCTTGTATCGAGCATTCCATATGTTAGATTTATATTGTTTTGAATGTTGAAGAAATCAATTAGTAGAACTTTACTCTTTTTAGAAAAATAATTAAACTTGGCCATTATTTGTTTCTTGTTAATTACATCTTCATTTAAAACTTTTCTCAGCTTGACTGGTACTCTTGGTGTCACTTTAGAAGATAGTTCGCTCTATCTTGACTCTAGCCAAAAGTTTTAAACTAAATTAAGGCCATTTGTGTTGTTGTCATAAGGAACAGACTTTAACCTGTCTGTTAAAGCATGGCCATCAATCTGTAGCTTCAGGACAAAACTCAAAGCACCACACTATGAGTTACTGGACTTGAAATGTTAACTCTCATTTTCTCTCCACAGATGCTGCCAGACCTGCTGAGTTTCTGTTTCAGTATGTTGCTACCTATATTTATCTTGCATTGTGCACCTGGGAGCTACTTTGTTCATTTGAATCAACAATGTCATTATTTAAAAACTTGACAGATAGAAATTTACTTAAGCAGGCAATACAAATGTTATCTTCTACAAAACTGAAACATTTTTCCAAACTGAAAAGTTTGTCTAATGAAAAATCAGTTTTAGTAGATGGGATACAAAAATAGTAATCTTATTTCCTTTCTGAAAGCACGTCAAGCTTAAATTGTTAGTCTTGTATACATAATTGAATTGATATATTATTTATTTTTAATTTATTCTTTCATTGGAAATAGTTGTAGTTAGATCAACTTTTATTGTCCATCCTTACATGACCTTCAGAAGGTGGTGGTGAGTTGCCTTTTTGAACTGATGCAGTTCATCTGGTGTAGCCGCATGTATAGTGCAGTTAAGGAGGGTGTTCATAGATTTTGACTCCAGTGACAGTGAAGGAATAATGCTGTAGTTCAAAATCAGGATGGTTTGTGACTTAGAAAGTAACTTACAGATGGTGGTATTCCCATGCATTTGCTGTTCTTGTCCTTCTAAGTGGATGAGATTGTAGGTTTGGAAGATGCTGTCAAAGAAGGCTTAATGAGTTACTGTAGTACATTTTGTATTGGGTACCCATTTTTGTGGTGGAAGAGTGAATATTTAAAGAAGTGGATGGGTGTTACTTAAGCTGACTGTTTTGTCCCGGAGAGCATTGAGCTTCTTGAATATTGTTGGAGCTGCAATCATCCAGGCAAGTGGAGAATATTCTGTCATACTTTTCACTTGTGCCTTGTAGATTGTAGACAGATTTTGGGGAATCTGGAGATGAGTCACTCACTGCAGAATTCCCCACTTCTGAACTGCCTGTGCAGCCACAGTAATTAAACAGCTGGTCCAGTTCAATTTTTGGTCAATGGTAACCTCCAGGATGTTAATAGTGGGAGATTTACCGATGTTAATGCCGTTGAATGCCATGAGTGATAGTTAAATTCTCACATTTTGATGATGAATATTGCCTGGCACTTGTGTGACACAAATGTTACTTGCCACATCCATAAGACCATAAAACATTGGAGCTGAAATTAGGCTATTCTGCCTATTGAGTCTGCTCTGCCAATAAGTTTCTCAATCCCATTCTCCCGCTTTCTCCCCGTAACCCTTGATCTCCTTGACAATCAAGAACCTATGTGTCATCCCGAATCTGAACAGTTTTCCAATCTTGCTGCATATGGACAGGGATGTTTCAGTACCTGAGGAGTCACAAATTGTACTGAACGTTGTGCAGTCAAAAATTCCGAATATCCACACTTCTGACCTTGTGATGGAGAAGAGGTTATTGATGAAATAGCTAAAGATCTTTTGGCTGAGGGCACTATCCCAAGTAAATTTTCATATTAATCTCTTAAGACTGTGAAGTTTGACCTTCAACAAGCACAATCATCTTCCTTTTTGCTAGGTATGACTCCAGACAGTGGAACGTTTCCATCCTCATTCCTTTTAACTTCAGTTTTATTCAGGCTCTTCAATGCCACAGTAGGTCACTTGCTGTATTGATGTCAAGTGCTGTCAGTCTCACCTCACTGCATTGTAACTCTATGTCATGGAATAACTCTATGTCATGTATCAGTTCATATATACCATCTATCACCACCATTCCGCTACCTCACTCTCCCTCTCTTTATCTGCAGCTCCCCCTATCCAGTCGTGAAGAAGGGTAATACCTGAAATGTTGACTTCCCCTTTCCTGGCTTGCTGTGTTCTTCCAGCCTCCTGTTTGTCTACCATATATAACATCTGTTCAGTTCTCAGCCAGATTGCTGTGCAGAACTGCCCATAGAAGATAGTTCACTTACCGCAGGAAATGGACACGCCCATAGCATCCACTAAATGATCTGATTGCTAGCAATTCATTGACTGTTGAATAACTTAATGTAGGCAATCTGAACAGCAGATAGAAAACAGTGTTTTACCTCAGCTCTGTCTAAGGGCTCATTAAAAACAGGTCCTGTATAATTGAATTTCATTTACTCAAAGTATGAAGGAGATTTTAATTCACAGGGACTTATGACATCTGCAGATAATATTGGCTAACTTCCATTGAAGGCATTCTAAGCTGATTTGGCAAAACAAAGAATGAACTGTCATATTCACACTATTGTCTCTCATCCCAGGTTTTCTAATTCAGTTAATTCTGTCTGGTGCCTGAAATTTTTTTAACCCCTATTGGTCTGTGCTGTCTGTTTTCTGACATGTTTTGTTGTATTTCCAACGGCATCAGAATGTCTGTTGCTTTTTGTTAAATATTTGCTTTCCTTTGCTTTTTAGTAATTTAAAGCAGTACGTGACAATTTTTGCTTTTGTCTTTTTTTTTTAACAGGCTTTTAATTTTTCCTACAATGTTCTTCCTCAAAGTTCATTGTAGACATATCAATCTCTAATTTACTCCCAGTCTGTTCCCCATTTTCTTTACACCATTTGTTATCTTTCTCTTGGTCCTTGCAGGGTGCGGTGGCCAAGTGGGAAGGTGTAGGTTTTGTAAACCAGAAATGGTGGGTTTGATCCCTTCTCATGTCTTGAATGGCATTGGTTGGAGCCAAAGTATTTGTCTTCGGCCTTTGGGGCAGCACAGTGGCTCAGTGGTTAGCACTGCTGCCTCACACCGCCAGGGGCCTGAGTTCAGTTCCCCTCGGGCAGCTGTCTGTGTGGAGTTTGCACATTCTCCCTATGTGTGCGTGGGTTTCCTGTAAGTGTTAGGGTTTCCTCCCACACTCCAATGATGTTCTGGCTAAGTGGATTGGGCATGCTAAATTGCCCATAGTGTTCAGGGATGTGTAGATGTGAATTTGGGAACTGGGTCTGGGTGGGATTCTCTGAGGGTTGGTGTGGACTTGTTGGGCCAAAGAGCCTCTTTCCACACTTGTGGGGGTTCTATTCATAAACTCTATACACCCTCCCCCCACAGGAGTATGTTACTATTGCATAGTTACATTTGTCTCTATAGGTGAAATCTTATAGTCTGAACAATATGGGCGATGGCAAGATTTGTGACAGAAAAAGAGAAATGGCCTAACTAGGCCCACCTCAGGGGCATCTTGCTCTGTCTTTTATGCTGTTGACAAGCAGCACGGCATAACTCTTGTTAGCCAGCAGCAAGTTGTCAATTAAGAGGGAATTATTAATTGTTAAATACCTTGCTAACAGGCTAACTTGCCTCATTAATATTCACCTTCTTATCTTGCCAAATATACCAAACAAGCTGGATGTTGAGAAAACTCAACATGGACCCAGAGTGGTTACCTGCTGATTCAGCTCGCTGCTTGATCCAAAGGACCTCCGTGTTGTGGATAATCAAACTGTCTTTCAGAGGCACAGGCACCAGCCACAGATTCCCCTCGTCCAAGGACAATGACACCAGTTTTTGCCAACCCCTCATGACCATCATGGCACATCTCCGACACATTGGCAGGGCACACTAAAAGCACAGACAGGTATATTGCAAGGATTGGAGTGTTTGAGCTATAAGGAGAGGCTTTTTTTGTCAATGAAAATTGATGATGTTTGAGGGCATCACTGGCTAGGCCAGCATTTATTGTCCATCCCTAATTGCTCAGAGAGCAATTTAACAGTCATCCACTTTGCTATGGGTCTGGAGTCACATGAAGGCTAGACCAGGTAAGAGTGGAAGTTTCCTTCCCTCAAGGACATTCATGAACCAGTTGGTTTTTCCAACATTGAAAATGAATTCATGGTTATCATTAGACTCTTAATTCCAGATTTTTTTATTGAATTCAAATTCCACCATGTATCGTGGCGTGATTCAAACCCAAGTCCCCAGAACATTACCTGGGTCTCTGGATTAAGAGTCTAGCAATAATACGACTCAGACATCACCTCCTGTGACCTTATAGAGGTTTATAAAACAATGAGGGGTATGTATAGGGTGAATAACCAAGGTCTTTTTCTCAGGGTAGAGGAGTCCAAAACTATGGAGGACATAGATTTAAGGTGAGAGGGCAAAGATTTAAAAGGGCCTTGAGGGGCAATGTTTTCATGCAGAGAGATGTGTATGAAATAAGCTGCCAGAAAACAAGTGGCGGTGGTGAGTACAATTACGGCATTTAAAAGGCATCCGGATGTGTGCATGCGTAGGAAGTGTCGAGAGGGATATGGGCCAAACGCTGGCAAATGGGACTGTATCAGCTCAGGATATCTGATTGGGATGGATGAATTGGACCAAAGGGTTTGTTTTCGTGCTGTATAACTCTATGACCCTATGACTTGCATTGTAGGGCAAACTGGCAACGAGCATTGAAGGGCTGCAGTAGGGACTCCTTGTGCACAAGGACAAGGACCCAGTTCACACGTTGGACCAAGTTGCATCTCAGAGCTGCTTACTTCTTCTTCTAGCATTTGCTTACTTAGTGCCAACCTGCATGCTTGCAGCATCCACGCTTAGCCATGTCAATTAGTGCATTCACGCAACCAGGCAACTTGCCTTGCTGGTTAGCAGTCCTCAGTCAAGGAAGTGTACCTCTTGCGATATGGCAGTATGCTACATTAATCTCCACCTCCATCATGTATTTGCAGCTTGTCCAGCAAACCCGCTGCATGTGCAATTAGTAGGCAGCCATGTCTCCAAGTCTCAGGGGAATAGGCCTAATCAAAGTCCAACAAGGCAACTGTAGTTAGGGGGTTCTGGCATAGTAAGTCATGGCAGCCTCCAAAACTGCTCCAGGGGATTGGCTTCGGTCAGGTGTCCTGTCAGGGTGATCTTATTGAAGGAGACAGTGCCTCTGCAGTCTGGGGAGTGGGTCAGCATCAGTCCTGTGGGCCTATAGTGGCCAATCTGCAGTTTAGGGCTAACATGGTCAGGGAGATGTACAGTTACAGTCAGTTGTCTTGGCACTTCTGATCTGGAGCTGTATAGTTAGGTCACCAAAAAGAAAGGGGGTGTGAAGAAGAGAAATGGAGTCCGCTACCATGGGAAAGAGACTCAGCAAGCTATTCCTTGAGACTGAGGCAGGCTGTGGGGATGGAGTAATGACAGTTATGAAGGGAGGCAATAATCTGAAATGTACAGTGGTATATGGTAAATCATAAAAGGGTTGGGTGCTCATGAGGAAGGGGCTTCATCTAAAGTCACGTGCATGCTGGTTTCAAAATCTGGGGTGGCACTGTATTACCACACATGGCATGGTCACCTTGTAAGGCTTGGGAGGAAAGGTGGGCAGGTACACAAGTCGGTACACAAGTACTCATGTACACAAGTCGGGTGGATAATGGGAAGGGCAACCAGGAAGGGGATTTTAAATAGAAAACGAAAGAACCGCTGATGCTGTAAATCAGGAACAAAAACAAAGTTGCTGGAAAAGTTCAACATGTCTGGCAGCATCTGTGAAGAAAAGAAACAGAGTTAATGTTCACCAGACCCGAAATGTTAACTCTGTTTTTTCCTTCACAGATGCTGCCAGACCTGCTGAGCTTTTCCAGCAACTTTGTTTTCATTCAGGAAGAGGATTTTGATGCTTTAGGTCTCACCGACACGTTGAAGCTGCATTGATGTGACTGCATGGGATGCTGGTCTTTGAGCAGATATCTACTGAATGGCAAGTTGTTCTGGGAACATTGCATGGTAAGATGAGGCTGGAATTGGACATGACAGACATTGTGGAGCATGTATGTGTAAATGAGTTTGAGAAATGAGGGTGAGAAAACTTCCTAGGCCTAGTGGGAAATCCCTCCATAAGGCACAACATATCTTTGGTTTAACCAAAAGGTAAGATTCAGCCCTATGTATCTTTAAAGTTATTCTGAACCCACCAGAAATTACTTAGAGTCATGGAGTAATATAGCATGAAAACAGGCCCGTTGGCCCAAACTAGTCCATGCTGACCATGGTGCCCAGTCAGCTATTTCCAATTGCCTGTATTTGGTCTATATCCCCCTAAATCTTTCCCATCCATCTACCTATCCAAATGTTTTTTAAATGTTGCTATCGTACCTGCCTCAACCACTTTCTCTGGCAGCCCATTCCATATACTCACCACTCTCTGTGTGAAGAAGTTGCCCGTCAGGTGCTTCTTAAAATTAAATCTTTCCCTTCTCACCTTAATCCTATGCCCTCTAGTTTTCAATTCCCCATCCCTGGGAAAAAGACGATATGTATTCATCCTATCTATGCCCCTCATGATTTTACTCACCTCAATAAGGTCACCCCACATTCCCCTACATTCCAAGAAATAAAGTCTTATCCTGGCCAAACTCTCCATATAAGTCAGGCCTACTAGTCCTGGCAACATGCTCATAAATCTTTGCACACTTTCCAGTTAACCTGCGTCTTTTCTGCAGGGTGACCAAAACTGCACACAATACTCCAGTTGTGGTCTCGCCAAAGACTTATACAATTGTAACATATCGTACAAACTCCTGTATTCAATGCCTGGAGCAATGAAGGCTAGCATGCTAAATGCCTTCTTCACCACCCTGTTCACCTGTGACATTGCTTTCAACGAACTATGTACTTGTACTTCTAGGTCCCTCTGTTCTACAACACTCCTCAGGACCTTACCATTTACTGTATAAGTCCTACCTTGGTTTAACTTTCCAAAGTGCAACACCTCACACTTTTCTGTATTGAATTGTATTTGCCAATCCTCAACCCACTTCCCCATGTGATTAAGATCTCTCTGTAATTTTTGATAACCTTCTCGCTATCAACAATACCTCCTGATTTTGTATCATTCACAAACTTACTAATCATGCCTTGTGCATTCACATCCAGATCATTTATGTAAATAATAAATAACAAAGGTCCCAGCACTGACTTCTGTGGCACACCACTAGTGGCATCCAGTCCAAGAAACAACCTTCAACCATCACCCTCTGCTTCCTACCATCAAGCCAATTTTGAATCCAATTAGCTAGCTCTTCCTGGATCCCATGCAACCATGACTAGCCTGCCATGCAGGACCTTTTTAAAGGCCTTACTAAAATCCATATAGACAACATCCACTGTCCTAACCTTATCTTTCTTCCTGGTTACCTCTTCAAAGAACTCTAAAAGATTTGTCAAACATGACTTCCCATGCACAAATCCATCTACTTAAATGTGTGCAAATTGGCATGGAAAGCTTCCAACTGTTAAGAATGTTGAAGTTGAACAGTCTACCTGGAATAGCTTCTCTAACTAAAACAATACATTCTATGAAACAAAATATAAATGGAATTGGCTCAGATGTTTCTGGGGAAAACTGAATAAATTCATCTGTTTCCACTGACAGATTGCCATCAGTCCTCAAATGTCTCTTAGTAAAGCTGGAAATTTCTAAATAAATACAGGACAAAGTTTTACAACTGTCCTTTCCACTTAGCAGGTAATAGGTTAATTAAAGAATAGGTGCCATATCTTCAACTTCACTTGCAGAAGTTGTTTGGTGGATATGGCAAATGAGCATACATGCGAACATACAATTTAGGAGCTGGAGTAGACTATTCTGTCCCTCTAGCCTGTTTGCCTATTCAAAAACTTTTGGCTAATCTGATTGTGACCTGAATTCCAAATTTCTGCCTATCATCAATCACCATTAACTCACTTGGTAGTCAAGAACCTATCTATTTATTCCTTAAAAATATTCAATGACCCTGCTTCCATTGTTATTTTGGGAAAAGAATTCCATAAATTTGTGACTGAGAGAAAAAAATTCTCTCATCTCAATCTTAAATGGAAGATAAGTTGTTTTTAAACTATGTCCCCTATTTCTGGGATGGTAAGAACTGCCGATGCTGGGGTCAGAGATAACACTGAAGAAAGGTCCTAACCCAAAACGTCAACTTTCCTGTTCCCCTACTGCTGCCTAGCCTGCTGTGCTCCTCCAACTTCACACTGTGTTATCCCCTATTTGTGGGCTGTTCCACAAGTATAACATCCTTTCAAGATCAACCCTGTCAAGTCCCCTTATGTTTGAATAAGATACAGGCCCAGCCTAACCAACCTTTCCACCCCGGTATCAATTGAGTAAATGTTCTTGGAACTGTGATTTTTAAAAAATTCATTCATGGGACATGGGCACTGATGACTGGACCAGCATTTCTTGCCCATCCCTAGTTGTCCAGAGAAGAGTTAAGGGTCAATCACATTGCTGTGGGTCTGGAGTTATGTGTAGGCCAGACCAGGTAGGGATGGGAGATTTCCTTCCCTGAAGGACATTGGTGAGCCAGATGGGTTTTTTCTGATAAGTGGCAATGGTTTCATGGTCATCATTTGACTCTTAAATCCAGATTATTATTGAGTTCACATTCCACCTTCTGCCATTGCAGGATTCAAACCCAGCTCCCCAGAACATTACCTGGATCTCTGGGTTAGTAGTCTAGCAATAATACCATTAGGTCATCGCCTGCACCTAAAACATTTACATCCTTTCTTAAATAAAGAGACCAATACTGTAGACAATAAACTAGATGTAGCCTCAGCAATGCTCTGTACGACTATTGCAAAATAGCCCTACTTTTTTTAATTTCTTTTCTCTTGCATTAAAAGACAATGTTCCATTTGCCTTCCTTATCACCTGTTGTATCTGCGTTTTAACTTTCTGTGATTCATCAACAGCACACTCTGAACCTAAGAGTTCTGCATCTCTTTATTTAAATAATACAATGCTTTTATATTCTTACTGCGAGTGGATGGGTTCACATTTCCCAAATTGTCAATCTGCCAAACTTTTGCCCACTCACTTAACCTCTTCTTCACAATTTACTTTGTAACATCAGCAAATTTAACAGCCATTCGTTTCATCCCTTCATGCATGTTCTTGACATAAGTTTTAAATTATTGAGATTGTAATGTGACCATTGAGGCACACCATTTGTCACATCCCATCCTGCCAACCCCAAACCATTAATGCTTATCCTTTGCTTCCTAATAGCTAACTATTCTCTATCTGTCTTAATTTGTTACCCACACGGCTCAGTGGCACGGTGGCTCAGTGGTTAGCACTGCTGCCTCACAGCGCCATTGACCAGGGTTTGATTCCACCCTTGGGTGACTGTCTGTGTGGAGTTTGCACGTTCTCCCCATGTCTGTGTGGGTTTCCTTTGGGTGCTCCGATTTCCTCCCACAATCCAAAGTGTGCAGGCCAGGTGGATTGGCCATGCTAAGTTGCCTATAGTGTTCAGGGATGTGTAGATGAGGTGGCTTTATTGGGGATGGGTTTGGGTGGGATGCTGTGAGGGTCGGTGTGGAATTGTTGGGCTGAAGGGCCTGTTTCCATACTGTAGAAATTCTATGATGATAATTTTATTATTTTGCAGTGTAGCCTTTATTGAAACATTTTGTCAAGTGCCATCTGGAAATCCAGGTAATACATCAACTAGATCCGCTTTATCTATGTTGCTCATTACTTCCTTTAAGAATGCTAATAAATTAGGTAAAGATGATGTTCCTTAACAAAATCATATCGACTGTCTCAGACTGCGCAAAGATTTCTGAGAGTCCACCTATAACTACCTTCGTAATAGTTTTCAGCATTTTTTTGATGACAGACATTAGTTTGTATTTCCTGTTTTTGTCTCTGTGCTTTCTTAAATATCACAGTCACACTATTTTCCAATTCTCAAAGGGACCTTTCCAGAATCTAGGGATTTTTTTGTAAATCAAAACCAATGCATCTACTATCACAGCACACACTTCTTTTTAACACCCCTGGTTGAAACCCATCAGTGATAAGGAGCTTGTCAGATTTTATTAAAATAATTTTCTCTGTATCCTTTTCTGATGATTGTAATTGTTTTAGGTTCCTCTCTCCCTTTCACATTCTAATTCACAATTATTTTTTGGTATGTTGCAAAATCCTCTGTAATGAAAACAAATGCAAAGTATGTGTTCAATTCATCTGTCATTTCCCTGTTTTGCTTTATTAATTCCCTAGAATCTGTCTCTCTGGAGGACCAACACTGACTTGATTCACTCTCTGCCTTTTCAAATACCTGTAGGAACTGTTACAATTTTCTTTTATAGTTGTGTTTGCTATTTTGTTTTTAAATTTCTAGCTTTCTCTTGTATTCTGATTTCTCATTCCTTTGCTCTTCTTTATATTAGCGCCCAATCTTGCAATCTGCTATTCAACTTTGCAGAATTATGTGCTTTTTCTGGTAGTTGCAAGGGTGCGTCCTTTCCTTAGTATCTTTCTTTGTCGCTGAAATGCATCTTTTCAGAGTATTCTGAAATATCTCCTTAAATGCCACTGTCTATCTACCAAACTATCTTTTCACCCAGATTACAGGTTACATGAGAGTGTTCTGATTCGTACTCTCATAATTGCGCTTATTTAAATTTAAAATACAATTTTTTGCTTCACCCTTCTCTCCCTCAAACTGAATGCGACATTCAATCACATGATGATCACTGTTACCTAATAGCGCCTTTACTGAGACATCATTAATTAATCCTACCTCATTGCACATTACCAGATTTAGTGTAGCCTGTTTCCTGAATGGCCTGAGAACATGCTGCTCTCAAAAGATTGTTCGAGAAACATTCGAGGAACTAATCATCATGACGACTGATTTATTGTCATGTGTACCCTAAATACAGTGAAAAACTTTGTTAACAAACAGTACATGCAAATCATAGCAAGCAAGGACATACAGATCATGGGGTGAAAAAATACTAGACAGAGGCATACAAGTTACATCACACAGGGCGTGCGCTAGGCAAGATCAACATCGGCAAGTTTAGCATTATTTGAAGTTATAGAGTCCATTCATCAGTCTAGTAATGGCAGGGAAGAAGCTGTAAGCTGTTCTTGAACCTGCTGGTGCATGTGTTCAAGTTTCTGTATCTTTCGCCTGATGGAAGGGGTTGTACGAGAGCATTACTGGGATGCAATGGGTCTCTGATGATGTTGGCAGCCTTTCCATGGCAGTGGGCCGTGTAAATGGATGGTAGGTTGCCTTCCGTGATGATCTGGGCTGTGCACACAACCTTCTGTAGTTACTTACAGTCCTGGGCGCAGAGCAGTTGCTGTACCGGGCCATTATGCACTCAGACAGTATGCTTTCAGTGGTGTATCTGTTAGAGTTGGTCAGGGACCCTGTGCACATGCCAAATTTCCTGAGCTGCCTGAGGAAGGAAGGGTGTTGTTGTGCCTTCTTGACCATCGCATGTACATGGGAAGTCCAGGACAGGTTGTCGGTAATCGTCACTCCAAGGAACCTGATACTATCTACCCTTTCAACCTCAATTCCGCTGATGTAGATGGGGCTGGGTTCTACTCCTTTCTTTCTGAAGTCAATGATCATTTCTTTAGTTTTGCCGATATTGAGAGAGAGGTTGTTCTCATTGCACCACGTCACCAAGCCGTCTATATCCTTTATGTATTCTGACTTGTTGTTGTTTGATATCCGTCCTACCACGGTGATGTTGTCTACAAACCTATAGATGGCATTTCTTCATAATTTGGCAATACAGGCATGGTAGTATAGGGAGTACAGTAGTGGGCTGAGAGCATATCCTTGGGGAACTCCAGTGTTGAGTGTTATTGTGGAGGAGGTGCAGTTGTCTATCTTCACTAGTTGTGGTCTATGGGTCAGGAAGCTGAGGATCCAGTTGTAGATGGCAGAGCCAAGACCTAAGTCTCAGAGTTTTGAAATCAGTTATAATGATGTTGAAGGCGGAGCTCCAGTCGATGAGCAGGAGGTTGACGTAGGTGTCCTTGTTGTTCAGATGTTCCAGGGATGAGTGTAGATTAAGGGTACAGCTTCAGTTCTGGACTTTTATGAGAAGCAGTTGGTTCAATTACCACTGATTGTAGTAAAAGGCTTGGGTCCAAGCTTGGTGGGGTGAAATTGGTTGAGAAAGATTCACTTAGATTGGCTCAACATTTTTTGATATGAAAATGACTGCTTGAATGAAGTCCTAATTAAATACCCAGAAGTTTTTCAGGAAGATCTAAGTACTCTCAAAGGAGCCAAGGCTACTTTGCATGTTGACCAGGAAGCAATTCCATGATTCTGCAAGGCCTGTCCAGTGCCATTTACCTTATGGGCAAAAGTAGAGGGAGGAATCAGAAAGATGGAAAGTGAAGGAATCATCAAACTAGTCTAGTTTGCGGAACGGGCAGCACTGGTTGTACTGATTGTGAAGCCTGATGGGCCGGTTCGCCTTTGTGGGAATTTGAAACAAACAGTAAATCACTTTTTACTGTTGGATAAATACCCAATCCTTCACATTGAGGAATTATATGCAAAGCTGGCAGAGAAGTTGTCCTTCTCAAAGCTGAACATGAGCCATGCATACTTGTAATTGTGGTTAGATGAAGATTCCTGGAGGTATACTACGCTTACTACCCATAAGGGTCGTACCAATATACAAGACTGCCACTTGGAGCATCATCAGCCTGTGCAATTTTTCAACAGATGATGGGGAACATTTTACAAGGTCTACCCCAGGTTGCAATTTATCTAGATGACCTGCTAATAACAGGGAAGACCAATACGGAGCATTTAGAGAACTTGAACATAGTCCTTAGATGTTTCTCCCAGGCGGGCTTACGTCTTAGAATGGAAAATTGTGTATTCCAGGCATCCTATAACCTACTTGGGCTACAAATCAACAAGATGGGAGACAAGATTGGATGATAAAGTGAGGGCAGTCGAAGGTGCGCCAGCTCCTACGTCTGTACGAGAGCTTCGGTATTTTCTTGGGCTGTTGAATTGGTATGGGAAGTTCATACCTAACCTGGCCTCCATTCTGGCAGCTTTGCATCAACTCTTAAAAAAGGGTCAGCCTTGGAGATGGTCACATATCCAAGCTATAGTTTTCAGGGAAGTGAAGAAACAGTGATCATCCTCTAAACTGTTGCCGCACTATGATCCCAAGCAAGATCTGGTATTGACATGCGATGCCTCCCTGTGTGGCATTGAGGCACTATTAGTTATAGGTGGCCCACTGAAGAGGAATGCTCAGTAGCATATGCATCCAGGTCTTTGGCTAATGCAGAGTGTAAATATGCCCAGACAGAGAAGGAAGGTTTGGTAGTCATATTTGGAGTCACGAAGTTCCATCAAAACTTTTAGAGACATAGATTTATGTAATAATAACAGATCTCAGACCCCCGCTGGGTCTAACTAATGAGGACAAGACAGTGCTGCCCATAGCTTCAGACAAAATTCAGCAGTTGGCTTTAATACTAAATGCATATAATTACAGGTTGGAACACCATCCAGGAGGCCAAGTTGCAAATGCAAATAGATTGAGTCTCAGGTCCAGTGACATATAAAGTTTAAGTAGGTGCAATGGTCCTGAACAAGCATGTGGATCAAATGAAAGCTGAAAAATCACAAATGGTGTGGGAGAAAAACGTGCCTGGCTCCTCAACTGCCTTTCCAACTGTTCTGAAACCCATGGGTTTTCCGTGTCCGTCAAGCATTAGAGATACCTTGTAATCTGAGACAGACATGGTGGATGTTGGTACCTTGACACCTTTGCCGCCTGAGAGGAGAATGAATTTCTTCCAAGATGCTCCAGGTGCAAGAGGCAAACTACTGTAAGTTACACTCTGCCCATAGTAGAGGAAGAGTTCGGATTTCAGGTTAGTGACCCTAAGGATATTCAATATTGTTATGAAGTGCTTACAAAGACTGAAGCAAGGTCAGAGAGTTCTTCTAGAACTATGATCTAATTCAGTATGCATCAGGAAATAGGTGATTGTAAGCCTCCTGGAGTTTTAATGGAAGATTTTGTTGGTATGGTGGGGTTTATGACAAAGCGTAAATATTGAAAGGCATTAGGTTGCTTAATTAGGCTTAAAATAATCAAGGATTGATTGTACATTAGAAAGATCCAGAGATGGAAACGTTTGAGGGCAGTTTTGGAGGAGACCAGTCTTTGTACACAGGCATAAGAGATAAAAGGTACTGCAGATGCTGGAGAATCCGAGATAACAAGCATGGGGCTGGATGAACACAGCAGGTCAAGCAGCATCATAGGAGCAGGAAAACTTGACGTTTCGGGCCTAAACCCTTCATT